>QRFJ01004733.1:0-168748 GCA_006176705.1 Cocos nucifera | reverse complement strand
TCAGCCACCTACTGTTGAAAAATATGTCCCAAAGTCAATCATCAGCCTGTTGACGGTTAAGCTATGTTGTATCTATAATTAATTCATTAATAAATAAAATATATTTTTGATATTTTTCATCATAAAGTATTCATCTTCTAATGAATTTTATTATTGTGATGAAGTCCTTAGAACTATTTAGCTTCGATAAAGAGAGGATTTATCGATTAGTCCTTAAATTTGTTTACGATCAAATGATAGGTTGTTAATTAGGATGGCAGCATCTATCGAGCATAGGTCGCTGTATACCATATGGGTTGGTTGTCCTCTTAACTAAGGAATGTAGAGACACTGATATGACATACAGGTGAGATGTATGGGTACATCGTCATTGAACGTGATCAACTCCAGAGTATTCTGCTGTCGAGAATGTCTCTAATGGGAATAGGTATAAGTATCCCTTAGATCTGAGATCACCTCAGTAACTTACAAGCAACTCACTGTACTTTGATACCGAACTAACTGAATTTCTAATTAAGTAACGAAAGACTTCTGGGCACAGTCAAGTACTTGCAAAATCAGAGTATGATCAAGATGAAATCGACCACTCCAAGAGTTAGAGAAGAATGTATCACTATATTTCAATATAGCAAAATCTTGGCTCGGATAATCCATCAGATAGATTTGATATTTTGAAATATAATGTGGACAACCTGATTAGAGTTGATGGTTGAACTCTGAGGTATCCTACGAGCATTTTGGTCAAGGGGATGAATTATATGAAAACTATATTTGCATGGATTCTAAGGATGTTGTTCTACACATTCGACCTATCCGACCGTCGGATATCATTGCTAGATGGTTACTTCGATTGGTATAGAAATATGTTTCTATGCTATCGACTTAGATTCAGACCTATGAGGCCACACACATTAGAGCTCATGATCCGATCGGATGGTTGATCAGCGATTAAGAATCGTTCTAAAGTTAAACGATCAATATAATTGATGTTTAACCTAGTGCAAGTATTGTAGGAAGATCGATTAGCAATTCAATTGCTATTTGGCTTAATTTGATTAAGCCAAAGGGTTGAGATTAAGTCTAATTAAATATGATTTAATTAGATTGGTTTGGGCTTGATTGGATCAAGTCCAATTGGATTATTGGATAAGCCAAGTGCAAAGAAAAAACTAATCCTAGTTCAACTAGGATTTGGATCAACCTAATTTTCTAATTTGATTAAAAAATTAAATTAGAATTAAATTTAATTTAATCTAATTTAATTAAATTTTTAATTGGGTTAGAACCTAATTTAATTTGGTTGATTTGGTTTTGATTTAATTTGATTTGAAAAATCATATTTGATCAAGTCGTAGATGGAATCCTAGTAAGACTAGGATTCCACCTTGCGCCACCTTAGCCCTCCACTCCCCACGTCCTATTTCTTCTCTTATTTTGTGAGACAAATCTCTTTCTTCTTGGTCTTCACGCATGCCTCTTTATTTTGATTTTGGATTCTATTAGATAGAATCCTAACAAACCTAACCTCTTCCCAATAGGTGCCACCCCCTATCCCTATTATTTTCTTTCTTATTCCATGTGAGAAAGATCCTTTTTTATGTGCCCCTCCTTGCTGGTACATGCCAAAAATATTGGAGGGGGCGCCCAAGAGTTGGGTGCCCTTTGACTTGCCCTGTTTGACCTTTTCTTATCTAGTATTTGATCTAAACAAGAACTCTTCTTTTCATATATATTTTGGATGAATTTTGGCTTGAAATTTTTGTAAAACACAGACCTATAGGAGAGCTTTGGGGTGCGCAAAAATTAGAGGGAGAGGGTATTGCCCAGCAAGACAACCCAAGAGGAGGGGGTGAATTGGGTTTTTCAAAACTTAAAGCTAGTTGGATGCTGTTTTTAAAAACAAGTGATGTGATGGTGTATGCTTTAATTCTAAATATGCAGAAATGCAGAAATGTAAATGGAATGAAGTAAATAAAGCAATAACAAACACTAAAAAATTTATAGTGGTTCGATGCCCCTTGCACCTACATCGACTCCCCAAGGTCGACTTAGAAATTTTACTATAATCTCTTCAAGATTACAGTCGAATAGTTTTTCAAGGCTCACTATCCAAAATCTAGTTGGTTTTTATATCGACTCACCAATCACAACCAAATCCTGAGCCAACCTTTAGCTTATAATCCAATTTTCAGGCTTAGATAAGCCTTCCCCTTAGCTTCAAAACCCTATTGAAGCTAAGTTACAAGAAAGAAAAAAGTTAAACAACAAAAATGAACAAAAAGCTCCTTTGATAAGTAAGTCGATGAAGCTTTTTGAAATCTTCTTTGTTGAAGGCTTTTGAGCTTTTGAGCTTGTCTTCTTACTGAGTGGAATCTCTTGATTTGATTTTTCTTGAAGATGGAAGTTGAATGCTCTCTATTCAATGCTTTTTAAACTCTTTTCTTTAACTTTTTATTTCTCTCAATGAATAAATAGTCATGTCTCTTCCTCCAGGTATTTTGTAGATGATTTTCCATATTTGGTAGGCTGGAGAATCTTATTTGACCATTGGAGAAGCAAAAATGATCGTTTGAATCCAATCTACATAGTTCTGGACAGTTTGCAGAAACTAGCCGTTGGAGCTTAAGTCAAACCTCGAGTTGACTCCAGTCTCAGCTTGAGACCTTTTACTCTGCTCGATACTTTTTACTCTACTTGATCCTCAGCTCGTGGACCATGAGTCGACTCGAGTCTCTGCTCGAGACTATGTCGAACTTTGCTTCAAAATTATTATCTTCTGTATTTCTTCTGAGACTTCGACTCAAGAATCTTGAATCGACTCGAGAATCTTGAGTCGACTCGAGTCTCTGCTCAAGATCTTGCCCCAAAATCATCATTCTCTATATTTTCATCGAGACTTCGACTCGAGAACCTCGAGTCGACTCGAGCCTCTGCTCGAGACAGTTTCTTCTGAAACTTCTGCATGCCGGTCTACATATCAACTCGAGCTGAACAATGAGTCGAACCTTGACTCAACTCGTGGGCTTCTTATGCTGAAAAATTTTATTTTATCCAAAAGTTTTCCTCTTGAATTTTAGTTTTGGGATATCTTTTTCAAGCTTTGTTTCAGGTGTGATTTATGCTCCAAATGCCTCCAACTCTTCTCTACCAATTTTCAAATGCACTTATATGGATGTTTTATTTGATACTTTAAAATACATTCTTAAACATGATCTCATCAACTTCATTAGTTCAAATATATACTTAAATATTTTGTTACTTACATGGGTAACTCAAATTTACTAAAAAATATACTAAGTATTGAAGAAAATTAACTGATGCCAAGAGAGGAGCGCCAAAATTTAAAACAAAAGTATAGGTCCTCTCGATCACGACCTCCCATCACCTGAGATTCCTTCTTCCCTTCCTTATTTTCCTGTTTTTCTTCTCATTGTTCTCCATCCTTAATCTCAGTGTGCTAGCAATTTTGTGGTCCAAAGCTTCACCAAAAGCTAGATAAATTCCTAAAAGAACATTCTATTCAGTCCTGTTATAAGAAAATTTCTTTGTGCACCGTTCGTACTGCCCGCAATGATTGGCTCACGTGCATGGTCGGAAAAAAAAAATTTTGCATGCCGTGCTTCGACCTCGCATGTGAGCCAATCACCATAGCGACATGTGCGATTGTGTACCATCCACGGTGCATAAAGAATTTCTCTTATTATAATAGTAGATAACTATTAGAAATATAATGTATTTATTTGAAGTATTGATATAATTAGAGCATTGTTAATATCATTAATCTATATATTTAGATCTATATAAAAATTATTTTTATAATAATAATTAAATTTTTAGTTTTATAAACTAAATTTATTTAATCTATAAAAAAATTAATTATTTTAAAAATTAAATTTAATAATATTATTATATAGAGTTTATTTTAATGGTATAATGATCATGATTATTATTTATCTTTTATTAGTTATCTTTTTGCATGATAAAATGGCATCTTAACAGTATTCCATCCGAATCGTTAGATAGCTGTTAAGTATTTTTTTAAAAATCATTAAAGGTCATTTCTTTACACCACGGGGGTTGGCCTAATGATCCTGATACAAGCTCTTTTTCTTATGTAAGCTCCATGAAATGGCTTCTCATCTGTTAAATTTTTTTAATTATTATTTTATTTTATTTTATTTTAATTTTACTTACGCCTTCCCTCCATATCTATCCTGAAGTCCGAACCATGATTTCGGCTCTTCCCTCGTTTCCCCTCTACACTTTTTTTTAACCCTTGCTCTCCACCTTCGCACCCCCTCCTAGCCCCTAAAAATCCCAGATCCCAAATCCCCCGCCCCTAAAAATCCCAGATCCCAAATCCCCCCAAACCCTAGCTCCCGTCGCCCCTCCTGCGATCGATCCCCACCGGTGAGCTCCCAGCCCCCATGGATCCCCTCAATCCGCCGCACCCTTCTGACCTCCTGATAGGGACACGATGCTGTCGTTAAGACATCATGTTTATCAGTTTAATCCGACTTCTTAAAATCATTAAAATTGCGTAGATAGTAGTGAGTTGGATCAAATCCACAGGGAAGGTAGTATTTTTAGTTTTGAAATCTTTGATTTTATAAAAGAAAAAGAAAAGAGAAAAAAGAGTTTTGGGATCAAAAGTAAAGTCGGAAAATAAAAAGCAAAAATTAAAAAGTGCAGAAATTTAAATTTGGTACTAAGATCTATTAGTTAGATCTTAGCATCTACTTGCAATAAAATAAAAAGTAATAACTAAAGTGCAGAAATTAAATTGCAATAAAAAGTAAGAAATTAAAATGCAAAAATAAAATTTTTATTAATTAAAATTTTAGAATTTAAATACATAAAATTTAAAAAGAAAAGATAATAAAATAGCCTGATCTCTGATCTTGGATCGGCATTGGCAGAAAGATGGTGTAGAAGCTCGGCTCTTCTTCTCGGCACCCGTTGCTTCGAAGCAGCCTTTAACCCATAGCCTAGCTTCGCCCTGTACCAAAGCTTCACCTTGATCGGAGATGTTGATTTCTGATGGCCTGGGGTCCTTTTTATAGAGCTAGGAGGGCTGGATATTTTTTCTAAAGGCAATATGGGACTAATAGCCTTTGTAATCATAAAAATACAAAGAAATTCGGATAAAATTTGAATCAAAATAGCTCTGATATGACTCTGATAAATCTGATAAAATCCATCCATTCAACAAGAATTCAACGATCCAAAAATCATCAAAATCGGATGCAGATAAGCTCAGATCGGGTCGGATTAAATTTTGGCCATTGGAACGCGCTTGATCGAGGAAATCTGGCCGCAAATCGCGCTTCGGGAGTCTCGATCACCGTCGACAGCATTCTGGACCATCGGATCATCACCTGGATCGAGCGTTGCCATCCGATGGTGATCCGCATGATGTTTGTATCTGAATAAAATTCGGAAGCAACCACAGCCGTCCGATCCTGACCGCAAACAACCACATCCGTCCGATCGCGCAATAACTGTTCCCATGGACCGCGTGGACCGGCCGCACCGCACACCGCAACCAATCAGCGCCACTATTGTCGGACGAAAAGACTAAATTACCCTTGTGAGCCGCGATAAATTTCTGTAGACCCTTAAGGGGTCTAGGTCCACCACGTGGCAATCTCTGATTCGCCGAAATTTGCTGAGCTGGCGGTCCACGCCTAGATCGTAGACCGACTGATGGCTTCAATGGCTGAGTCGGCTTGATGGCTTGGCTTGGCTTGGTGGCTCGGCTTACGGAGCCGGCTGAGCCATTTTCTTTTTTTTATTTAATTTTTATTTATTTTATATCTTTCAAAATTCATATCTTTTCCATTTTAGCTCCGTTTTACTTGAAATTTATTTCGTTGTGATCAGAAAAATAAGCTCTTTCTATTGATAATAAAATTTTATTTTTTAATTTTTATTATTTTTTATTATTTTTTAATTAATTTTTTAATTAATAAAAATATGAATTTTTCAAAAATTATATATAAATTGATTATTAATTCTTAAAAATTAATATTAATTAATTAATAAATTAATACTTTTATTGATGAATTTATTATACTTATCACACCCCCCAACTTAAGCTTTGCTCGTCCTCGAGTAAAGAAAGAATTTAGTTTTAAATACCTTTTAACTTTAGAGTTTCGAATTTTACCTAAGCAATTTTCAAAATGGCCATTGATATTCAGTAGAGCTTAAATGAGACATATCATTGGGGTATTAATACTTATCAATAGAAAAATTAAGTAAAGAACAATAAATTTTTCAGAACTTTTTCTAAATTATTCCACTTTTATCTCTGATTTGTCTAAACTTTCATATAGGCAGGTGTATTGCTACTTCCTGTCCTTCATTTATTAATTTTTACATTGCCCACTTTTTGACGCGAATATCATTGCTTACTTAGGCAACGGGACTCGATTACTTGGTGGGAAACCAATGTTTTTTTTCTTTTTTTTTTTTTTTTTTTTTTTTTTTTAATGTTGTACCACTATTGAGTGTCTTAACTCCTTAAGCTTTCTATTTGATCCATGTAGCGAGTCTTGGGCTAATGACTCCCAAACCAGTTGGCTTTAGGGCACTAGGTATAGAATACCCCTCGGGTTTACTAGCTCGAATCAAATAGGCTACGAGTTAAGACTAGCTTTACAACGAGCTTCTTTGTCCTTCCCATCTTTTGACGTGAAACTCAATGCTTGCTTGGCAAAAAGATCCGGTTACTCAGTGAGAAGTACTTGGAAACTATTTTATTAAAATAAATTTTTATATGAAGAAACGTATAGTTACCCTACACAAGCCTATAAAAAGTAGACTTTTCTTTGATGCTAGTAAAAATAATTAGAAATGCTCCAAGAAAATTTTTTTTATGTTCTGGACTTAACTCTTTATTGAATTTTCTTAATACTTGATTCCTCAATATCTCACAGATTCTCTGATCTGTGTATCAATTTTCTTTAAAAAATACTTAGTTTTATTCGATTCTTAAGCATAATCAAGTATTTAAATACTAAATACTAACTTTTTCGAGGACTTAAAATTTTAAAATTTTTATTTTTCCCTCCCCCCAACTTAATCGACATTGTCCTCAATGGAGAAGAAAAAATAAAGGATGTAATAAAGAACATGGAAGAATACACCTAACTCAGTATATATATATTTTTATTTATTTATTTATTTATTTGGTTCAGCACATGCCTTTACAAATTTGAGCTCTCCCTCCAACTTATTCAAATTATCCTAAAAAGAAAATAAGATAAATTAGATAAAAACTAAATATTGGGTTGCCTCCCAACAAGCGCTAAGTTTACCGTCTTCAGTCAGACACAATGTAGCTCACTATCCTGTGTCGAATATTGGATTGACAAATTTCAATGGTTTTGGATTGCCAATCTCAGCAAGTTGATGTTGATTTTTAATCCCATTATCGATATATTCACTATTAATTTTTGGGATATATTTTATGATTATATTCTCAGACCCATGTTTATTAAGAATTACTCCTATTTGTTCTTCTAAAATGCTCATGAATGGAGTTTTAGGAGTTAAGTTTGATTCAATGGGTGCTGGAATGGTGACTAAAGGCGGTTTTAATTCTGGAGGTAAATTAATGTGATCCTGCTTAAACAACTCCATTGATATTTCATTACATGCCTTTTGATTTTTATAAGAAGAACCTGTTAGATATATGTGCCCTAGAAGCCAAAATTGGCTGATACTTGTAATACACTTCTAGGGGCAAAATTATAATTTTGACTATAATTAATGAAATGGGTTATTATTCTATCACACATGTGTATTTAGTGTCTGTGATACATCCTTTGAGTTAATGGTAATGATAATTCATATTTTCAAGAGTTGAAAATTTAAGACATGAATAATCATTATTAACTCATAAACAGCTCCCGACCATAGGATCATCACGAGGATGGTGATTGATCCGGAAGGTTGGTGTACGATCGCTTCTCTTTAGTAGATGAGTCTTGAGTCTACGGTGTGGAGACACCGGAGCGAGAGTACAGGTACTCGTTAGAGAACGAGGGCACTGAGCGTGACCACCTCGAGTAGTCATTAGGGAAGTCTACCTTCTCGTCAATGACTGACTCGATGCTGCAGTAGTGTGTCTGGTTCTTTGACCTGAGATGCATCGGCAGTTCACCTTGAGGGTGTTATAGTTTGACTACACCATTACTCGGTCTCCTAGCCATAAGGAACCCTGAGGTGTATGTTGGCTATAGCATGTTCATTGTAGGAACTGGATTGCATCAAGATGGAATCTATCTACCTCGGTGGTAGAGGAGTAGCCCTATGATGATCATGAGAATCAAGTCCAGAAATCCATGGCCATGGTAGAGTGAAATAATAGAAAGAGTTTCTATTTAGATTTTCACATTGGACTCGAATCGAATGATTACATCATATGACAGAGACTAGGGTTTGACGAGTTCACCTTAACCCTAATCTGATCGGGGCTCAAGATAGAAGAACTTAATCACACAGGTAGCTGCACCAAGAGGTTCGCATTCAGCTCTGATGGGTTGCCACCATATACTGCTAGGTGTCACTGGTGGATTTTGGGAGCAATTAGAATGATTTAGATGATCGATCATTCTAGCTGTTCGAATCAGAAGAGTTCTGATCCATCGAAAGGAGTTTCGATGATGTCGATGATAGAGATCATGACATATCCCATTACCATACAGAACTGAACCTAACTGGGTCACACAAACAAGGGTTTGAATCTGGTGATCATCAATTGAACTGATCTAGTTCAATTGATCTGAATGAGATTCAATTAGGTTCAAGGAAATCGTGCTAGCACTCGATTGAACCTAACGTTCTTCTTTTACTATCATAAATAAGTTGTCCTGACTGAGCCAAAGGAGTTTGTGCTCAATCAGAGGCCTTCATATGGTCTGACTGGAGGTTGTCCAAGTCAGAAATAGGTTGTCTTATTTTGTAAGACATTACCTGCCATTTTTGGTCACCTGCCATTTCTTGTTCTTTGACTTTGGTCAAAAGTCTACCTTTGACTGGTCAAACGTTGACCATTGACACTTTGACTTTTGACCACATGTCATGCACCTATTGGAGAGCTGGTGGGGGCCTGTCCCCCTGCCAGAACCTGGCAAGGAGAAGGGCGCACGCCAAGGGTGGCGTGAGCCCAAGTTAGGAGGCGCCTAGGAGTCCTTGTTGGACAAGGACTCCATCTCCTTTTTGGATTCCAATTAGAGTTCTACTAAGAATCCAAGTTTGACTGGTCTTAGGCGCCCTCTAAGGAGGAATCCAGGGGTCTCTATTCCCACCAATCAGATTTAGATCTGATTTCACAAAGGGTTGTGATTGGTTGAGAAGGAAGAGGAGTTGGATCACAAGAGGTCTATAAATAAGACCCTGCGCCCAACCCTAATCAAAGTTTATTGAATGAGAATTTCCCACATGCCCCAAGGCTGCCTCTCCCCTCCTTCTCCATGCCATAGTCTCTTCTCCCCTTGCTCTCCACGTCCAAAAGGAGTTTTGGATTTGGTTGGTGCGATTCAGATCAAGGAAAGGCGATCAAAAGCAAGAAGGCTGCGCTGCTGCAAAAGGACGACTGCAGATCTTCAAAAGAGTTTTGAAGATCCTCCAGATCAGATCCAGATCTGATTTTTGGAGGTGTGATAGAGAAGAAGAGGATCTCCAGATCCAACCTGAGTGGATACCGGTAGAGGCCAGGCGCTTGCGTGGCTAGATCCAGAACCTTCCGCTGCAATCAGGATCATCAACAGGGTAATAGGATTACCCAAATCAGGTAAATTAAATTTGATTTAATTTATCTTATTTTATTTTATTTATTAAAATAATAAGAATCAGATCTGAAACATATCAAGATCTGATTAAGATCAAGAGAAAATTTTTGAAATATATCTCTTGATCTGATCAGATCTGGAACGAACCTGGACCGGGAAATCAGGATTTCCCTTCAACTGGTATCAGAGCCATGGTTCTAAAATTGTATTTAGATCTGATTTTAAATTTTATTTTAATTAAAAATAATGTGATTTTAGATGTCACATGAGATGTGATCAGATCTGAAATCAGAAAAAATTAAAATTAAATGATTTGGATCTAAGATTATGAAGATATGCATGACTAGTTCTAGAATAGAATAGTTCTATAGAATAGTCTTGCATGTTTTTGATTTAATCTGATTAAATCATATTTTAGATCTTTTATTTACTATTTTTTGATATTATAAGTGTTATAATAACATCTAAAAAATAGTAAATAAAAATTATTTAATTTTAAATATCATATGAGATATGATTGATGCATGTCTAGACTAGTTGTAGAATAGTTCTACATAATTGTCTAGATTAGAATTTATTTTGATTAGATCAATTTAAATCTAATTTTTTAGATTATTATGAGATAATTTAGATCTGAAAACATGCATGATTTGATACATGAGATGTATGCAAAATATGCCATGATTAGATCAACTTTATATATGAGATATATGATATAGATCTGATACTGTTTTGTAGTATTGAATGTTCCTGATTAAGGCGTTCCTCTTGGCCGTCCGGTCATAAGAACGAAGAAGGGTTTAAAGGCCCTCTCTTCCCATTCGATGGGGTGTTCTTATGATGTGTAGGGGTGCTGCGTGTTCGTCCTTAATCAGAAACCCAAAACTTACTTTCTGCAAAACCCTAGATCCTGAAACCCTAGGATTTATTGTGCATATTTTGTTTATGAACCCTACTTAATTAAGAATTAAGTTTATGGAATATTAATTAGGTCTAAAATTGAGAATTTCAGATCTAAGACATATTCATAATACTGGGTTCGGGCTTGGGTAGCTCAATTAGGTCTAAGCGGTTGATCAAACCGAATCAAGAGTTGGTTAGATGGGATCAACAATGCTTAAATTGACCAGCCTAATAGGATTAAGTCTGGGTCAAGATCGAGTCACGATCAAGCAAGACCTAATTAGGCTCAGAGGTTAGAGTCTGGATTGTAGGCTAACCCAATTGGTTCTGGACTCAACAATTTGGTGTCTAAGGTAAGTTTGGCACATACGACCGACTGGTTTTTAATTGGAAGCTACTCGACCTGAATGCGTTCTTGTACGAGTTAATGGCATATTCCTTCCACCGGTCTCACTTACCTGGCCATATCTGTTGACACAGTTCTGATCTGAGGTGGTCAATAATCCGAGCTAACCCATGCCACTAGGTTAGTCATAATTGTTATGACTAAGCCAAGTCTAGTTTAATGAGACCTGAATCAATTCTCCCTAAGAAAAGATTAAGTCTGAGGTCTTCCACCATTGTAGATGTGCGGGCCCTTCCCGGGGTTGATTGTTCTCGGCTGGATACAGTGGCTCAGTTGCACCGGGAAGATGCAACCATGTCTATTAGGCATTGGATGCTATGGGCTGGAGGATGAGTTGGGCTCAATATTTCGGATACGGTGAGAGACTCAATTAGGAACCCAGTCTATGCAAATGGTGGGTCTGACTTAACTAAGGAGTGGATCAATATTCTGGATACGGTGAGATTCATGAATTAGAGACCAAGTTTGGGTGCACCATGATTAGAGAATCATTGAACAAGAGTTGTTCACTCATTGGCTAACCCATCACCAATAACTGTTAGGTGAGGTGATGAGTCAGTTGGTGAGACCGCACCACCCACTAGAAATCATTAATCATGGAGATTTTTCGCATCTCTACAGAGGGAGTGTAGGGATCCGAGAAAATAGTGGGAGCTAATTTGTTTAAAAATAAAATCCCTAAATAAATTGGTCAAGTCAAAATTACAGTATCTAACTAGAATCTTTGACTCTCTACAGGAAAATGTCTGCGTCCAACCCATTGGCACGTATCCTGGACACACATAGACTGACTGGACCCAATTATAAAGATTGGCTCAGAAACTACAAAATTGTTTTGGGTTCGAGAAGTTAACACATGTTTTGGACCAGGACCCTCCCACCTTACCAGCTCGTCCATCCACTGAACAGAGAGCGTCTCTGAAAAAATGGATTGACGAAGATAATAAGGCCAGATATTACATGTTGGGCTCGATGTCTGATGAGCTCCAGCGCCAACATGAAGATATCGGGACTGCTCGCCAAATGTTGGCTCACCTACAGGAGATGTTTGGTGAACAGAGTCGCGCAGCCAAATATCAAGTCACGAAATGACTTTTTAAGGCTAAGATGCGTGATGGGCAGTCAGTCCAAGATCACTGTCTGACAATGATCAAGGACATGGAAGAGCTTGAGAAGCTCGGTGTGAAGTTGGACTTGGATCTGCAGAATGATATTATTCTGCAATCCTTGACTGATGCATATGGGCAATTCATCATGAATTACCACATGCATAAACTTCAAAATTCCTTGGCCGAAGTTAATGAATATGCTGGTTACCGCTGAGCTTTCTATGAAAGGTTCTAAAGGCTCAGTTCTTGCTATGGAACGGACTTCTTCCAAAAGAAAGTCTTATGGAAAGAAAAAGAAGTCTGTGAAAAAGCAAAAGGTGGAAGGATCAAAGAAGAAGAAGGCAGAACCGAAGAAAAAGGTCGATGGCAAAGGAAAGTGTTTCCATTGCAACAGCGACGGCCATTGGAAGCGGAACTGCCCTACTTACCTGGCCACCCTGAAGAACAAGAAGGAAGGTCCTTCTGGAGGTATGCTCGTTATTGAGTCTAACCTTACGGTTTCTTCTGCATCCAGTTGGGTGCTTGACTCTGGTTCTAGTGCTCATCTGTGCACTTCTATGCAGGGTCTTGAGGATAGCAGGAGGCTGAGGGATGGAGACATGATCCTACGCGTCGGTAATGGAGCAAGAGTTGCTGCAGTAGCCGTGGGAACATACCCTCTTCGATTACCATCTGGTTTAGACTTAGTTTTAAAAGACTGTTATTATGTGCCTGCAGCTAGCAGGAATTTGATTTCTGTTTCATGCTTAGCACAAGAAGGTTATGTGATCACCTTCTTTAAGGACCATTGTAACATTCTTTATGAAAGAAATAAAATTGCAAATGGTTTCCTTATTAATGGTCTTTATCAGCTACATATTGATGTACCTATTCTAACTATCGAGCAAAACGTGAATGCCAAACGACCTAGGGATAGTCCAAACGACAGATATCTATGGCACCTGAGATTAGGTCATATAGCAGAAGATAGGATCAACAAATTGGAGAAAAATGGGCTATTGAGTCCATTGACTTTCGAGTCATATCCAACTTGTGAATCTTGTCTTCAAGGCAAAATGACTAAACTCCCTTTTGTTGGACATGGGGAGAGGGCCACAGATCTCCTTGCCCTAGTACATACTGATGTGTGCGGCCCATTTGATGTGCCGGCTAGAGGCAATTTTGTCTACTTCATTACCTTTACCGATGATCTGTCTAGGTATGGGTATGTGTATCTTATGAGACACAAGTCTGAAGCTTTTGAAAAGTTCAAAGAATTCAGACATGAAGTAGAAAAACAAACTGGAAAACCCATTAAGGTTCTTCGATCAGATCGAGGAGGTGAATACCTTAGCCGGGAATTCCTAGACTATCTTAAGGAAAATGGCATAGTCTCTCAATGGACTCCACCAGGAACACCTCAACTCAACGGGGTTTCAGAACGGAGAAATCGGACTCTATTGGATATGGTTCGATCCATGATGAGCTTCACAGACCTCCCTGATTTTCTTTGGGGACATTCATTATTAACTTCAATTCTATTTACTGAATAGGGTTCCCTCTAAAACCGTTCCTACCACACCGTATGAGATATGGCACGGTAAGAAACCAAGTCTGAGTCATCTCAGAATTTGGGGTTGTCCGGCTCATGTCAAAAGACAACAAGCGGACAAGTTAGAGTTTAGGTCCTTTAGAGCTCGATTCATAGGATATCCTAAAGAGTCATTAGGATACTATTTCTACATTCCAGAAGACCACAATGTGATTGTGAGTCGACATGCCATCTTTCTTGAAAAATAGTTTATTCAAGATAGCGGCATTGGAAAGCAGATTAAGCTTGATGAGAAAGTCTCACAAGTACAATGAGCTAAGGACCAATTGGAACCAAATCAGGTTGAGCCAATAAGAACACTACCTCCTCCACCTCGTAGATCGGAAAGAGTTTTCCCGTCCCCCTGAAAGATACTTAGGTATTATTTCAGAGGAAGTAGAGGAAAATGTTCCTCATAGGTAATGGTGCTCATGGTGATGATCCCAAAACCTACAACGAGGCGATATCAGATATCGACTCCGAGAAATGGCTAGAGGCAATGCAGTCAGAAATTGACTCGATGCACTCAAACCAAGTCTGGACCTTGGTAGATCCACCAGAAGGTATAGTACCTATTGGGTGTAAATGGATCTTCAAGAGAAAGATTGGTGCAGATGGGAATGTGGAGACATTCAAGGCTAGACTAGTGGCAAAAGGTTATAGTCAACGCGAAGGCATTGACTATCAGGATACCTTTTCCCCAGTGGCTATGCTAAAATCCATCCGCACATTGCTTGCCTGTTGCAGCCTATTTCGATTATGAAATATGGCAAATGGACGTGAAAATGGCATTCCTTAAATGGATATCTTGAGGAAGATATCTATATGGAACAGCCGCTAGGTTTCACATCCAGTGATACTGATCACAAGGTTTGCAAGCTGCAAAGGTCCATATATGGACTTAAGCAAGCATCTCGGAGCTGGAACACTCGTTTCAATGATGTGATCAAAAAAGTTTGGTTTCATCAAAAATGAAGAGGAACCATGTGTTTTCAAAAAGGGTCAGTGGGAGCGCTGTTGTCTTCCTCGTATTGTACGTGGATGACATCCTCCTTATTGGGAATGATATTCCCATGTTGACAATCAGTCAAGATTATGGTTGTCCAAGGAATTCTCCATGAAAGACCTAGGTGAAGCATCCTTTATTCTAGGAATTAAGGTCTATAGGGATAGACCGAATAGGATGCTAGGACTTTCACAGAAGATGTACATAGAGGAAAGTACTAAAGAGGTTTAGTATGGAAAACTCTAAGAGGGGATTAATACCCTTCAGACATGGTATTCATCTTTCCAAGAAGATGTGCCCCAGCACACCTGAGGAAATAGAACGCATGAGCAAGATCCCTTATGCTTCTGCAATAGGGAGCCTCATGTATGCCATGCTATGTACACGACCTGATATAGCCCATGCTGTGAGTGTCACAAGCAGATATCAGTCAAATCCAGGTGAAGAACACTGGACTTCTGTGAAATGTATCCTTAAGTACTTGAGAAGAACTAAGGATATGATGTTGGTCTTTGGTAATGGAGAACTCCAAGTCCAGGGATACACAGACTCGGATCATTCATGTCATCGATATAGAGCTGGAAGATCGAAAGATTCCACCATGGAAGCAGAATATATCATGCTGCAAGCATTCTGGTACAAGAAGTTTGCTGCAGAAATTGAGTAATGCCAAGAGTTCCATAGCAAACAGGTGATGAGCCATCATCTCATCCGCGATTACCTTGAGAAAGGTTACGTTGAGGTCAAGAGAGTCAACTCCGCAGATAATGTGGCAGACCCACTTACAAAGCCGTTGGGCCAGCAGAAGATCGAAGCCCACCTTGAGAAGATGGGACTTAGACTTGTAGCCAATTGGCTTTAGGACAAGTGGGAGATTGTTAGATATATGTGCCCTAGAAGCCAGAATTGGCTGACACTTGTAATACACTTCTAGGGGCAAAATTATAATTTTGACTATAATCAATAAAATGGGTTATTTTCTATCACATATGTGTATTTAGTGTCTGTGATACATCCTTTGAGTTAATGGTAATGATAATTCATATTTTCAAGAGTTGAAAATTTAAGACATGAATAATCATTATTAACTCATAAAATGCTCCCGACCATAGGATCATCACGAGGATGGTGATTGATCCGGAAGGTTGGTGTACAATCGCTTCTCTTTAGTAGATGAGTCTTGAGTCTACGGTGTGGAGACACCGGAGCGAGAGTACAGGTACTCGTTAGAGAACGAGGGCACTGAGCGTGACCACCTCGAGTAGTCATTAGGGAAGTCTACCTTCTCGTCAATGACTGACTCGATGCTGCAGTAGTGTGTCTGGTTCTTTGACCTGAGGATGCATCGGCAGTTCACCTTGAGGGTGTTATAGTTTGACTACACCATTACTCGGTCTCCTAGCCATAAGGAACCCTGAGGTGTATGTTGGCTATAGCATGTTCATTGTAGGAACTGGATTGCATCAAGATGGAATCTATCTACCTCGGTGGTAGAGGAGCAGCCCTATGATGATCATGAGAATCAAGTCCAGAAGCCCATGGCCATGGCAGAGTGAAATAATAGAAAGAGTTTCTATTTAGATTTTCACATTGGACTTCGAATCGAATGATTACATCATATGACAGAGACTAGGGTTTGACGAGTTCACCTTAACCCTAATCTGATCGGGGCTCAAGATAGAAGAACTTAATCACACAGGTAGCTGCACCAAGAGGTTCGCATTCAGCTCTGATGGGTTGCCACCATATACTGCTAGGTGTCACTGGTGGATTTTGGGAGCAATTAGAATGATTTAGATGATCGATCATTCTAGCTGTTCGAATCAGAAGAGTTCTGATCCATCGAAAGGAGTTTCGATGATGTCGATGATAGAGATCATGACATATCCCATTACCATACAGAACTGAACCTAACTGGGTCACACAAACAAGGGTTTGAATCTGGTGATCATCAATTGAACTGATCTAGTTCAATTGATCTGAATGAGATTCAATTAGGTTCAAGGAAATCGTGCTAGCACTCGATTGAACCTAACGTTCTTCTTTTACTATCATAAATAAGTTGTCCTGACTGAGCCAAAGGAGTTTGTGCTCAATCAGAGGCCTTCATATGGTCTGACTGGAGGTTGTCCAAGTCAGAAAAGGTTGTCTTATTTTGTAAGACATTACCTGCCATTTTTGGTCACCTGCCATTTCTTGTTCTTTGACTTTGGTCAAAAGTCTACCTTTGACTGGTCAAACGTTGACCATTGACACTTTGACTTTTGACCACATGTCATGCACCTATTGGAGAGCTGGTGGGGGCCTTGTCCCCCTGCCAGAACCTGGCAAGGAGAAGGGCGCACGCCAAGGGTGGCGTGAGCCCAAGTAGGAGGCGCCTAGGAGTCCTTGTTGGACAAGGACTCCACCTCCCTTTTGGATTCCAATTCAGAGTTCTACTAAGAATCCAGTTTGACTGGTCTTAGGCACCCTCTAAGGAGGAATCCAGGGGTCTCTATTCCAACCAATCAGATTTAGATCTGATTTCACAAAGGGTTGTGATTGGTTGGGAGAGGAAGAGGAGTTGGATCACAAGCTTAGTCTATAAATAAGACCCTGCGCCCAACCCTAAATCCAAAAGTGAATTGAATGAGATTTCCCACGCCCCAAGGCTGCCTCTCCCCTCCTTCTCCATGCCATAGTCTCTTCTCCCCTTGCTCTCCACGTCCAAAAGTGTTTTGGATTTGGTTTGGTGCGATTCAGATCAAGGAAAGGCGATCAAAAGCAAGAAGGCTGCGCTGCTGCAAAAGGACGACTGCAGATCTTCAAAAGAGTTTTGAAGATCCTCCAGATCAGATCCAGATCTGATTTTTGGAGGTGTGATAGAGAAGAAGAGGATCTCCAGATCCAACCCGAGTGGATACCGGTAGAGGCCAGGCGCTTGCGTGGCTAAGATCCAGAACCTTCCGCTGCAATCAGGATCATCTACAGGGTAATAGGATTACCCAAATCAGGTAAATTAAATTTGATTTAATTTATCTTATTTTATTTTATTTATTAAAATAATAAGAATCAGATCTGAAACATATCAAGATCTGATTGAGATCAAGAGAAAATTTTTGAAATATATCTCTTGATCTAATCAGATCTGGACGAACCTGGACCGGGAAATCAGGATTTCCCTTCAGAACCAGCTTCTAGGGTTGAAGGGAATAGGATATTAGGTTTATAAGTCTCGGGTAAATCATCTATTCTCTTTTCCCTTATTTCTATCTCATTTAAACTGGAACTAGCATCAGTACTAATTCCTGGCTTGGGTTCTTCTATGTGGTTAGTCTCAGTACTAACCAGTTTCTCTAAATTTTCATTTTGGCTAGCATCAGTACTAGCCTCTCTCACCTGGTCTTGGTATGGGTCCATAAGAATCCTATAGCTTTTAAGTTCAGAAATTACTTTGGTATTCTCAAATTGAAGATTCTTAGATGAAACATTAGATTGATAATTTAATCCAGGTGGTTGGTAGTCATTAGGTGGGTTATTTGAAATTGGTAGGTTCGGTAGTTGATCTAGTTCTCTCCTCATGTTAGACTCAACTAATTATCCTATTTGAGCTTCTAGTCTGGCGATAGATTGTTGTTGAGTTAGAATTAATTGTTGAAGTTGGTTAAATCTATCATCAGCTAGATTGGTCTGTTGAGGAGGTGGGTATGAAGGCTGATTATAATATGATGGCTGGTTAAACTGACTAGGCTGACCATTATTATAGGCATAATTTTGATAATTTTGCTCAAGTGAAATTTGGGTCTGAGCCTGAGTCTGTTGGGATGTCCAAGAAAAATTAAAGTTACTCCAATCTGAATTATATGAATTTGAAAATGGATCATTAATCAATTTGGAGTATCCTTGAGTAGCTTGAACTTGTTCTTGGATAAAATATGGAAACTGTGCAGTCATAGGATATTCACTTACATGATGGGTTGGACTAGCACAGATTGAATAATTCTCCTGATAATTAGAAGATGATGTGAATTGTGCAGGAGATTGTTGACCTAGGGATTAGGAGTTGATCTATTTTCTGATCAAGAAGGTCAACTTTATCTAATTTTTGGACTATTAGATTTCATATTAGCCATTTGATTATTATGTTTAATGTGAATCAACCATTCAATTAATGTTCAACTAAATCAGAAAAAATGATTTCCTACCATGCATGTATTAGTGTAACCCTAATGTATGGTTTAAAAATTTTTAGAATATTTTTTTTATTTTATTATTATTATTATTATTTTATTATATTAAAAATTAATTTTTTTTAATTATTTTTATTTTTAATTTTAATTTAATTTAATTTAATTATTAATTTTTAGTTAGTTTAATTTTTATTTTATTTTATTTTATTTTTAGAGGAGAAAGGAGAAGAAAGAAAAAAGAGTTCTAAAGAAGAGGTCCTAAGGAGTCCTAGAACTAAGAAGAAAGAGAAGAATTAGGTTTAATTAGGATTTAATGTTGGTTAGCAATCAAGTTGGTCAATCAATCCTGACTAAGGGTTATCCTAGATCTAGACAGCTCCTAACTGCCAAGGTCACCTTCAAGCCCTCCAAGTGTAGGATTAGCCAATCAACTAGCCAGGTAAGTGTAAGGTCGGTGGGAGTCCCCCCGTTGCTTGCCTTAGACACCAATTGTGCTTGGCCAGGTAAGCGAACGGAACCAATTAGAAACCACCTTCCTTCGGGCCCAATCGTCCCTGAACCACTTTCCTAGACACCAGTCAAATTGACTTATCCTAACCCGGTTCAACTCTTAGGATTCCTTATCCTATTGAGCTCGAGTTCCTAGGGTTGATGTCTAATTGATTTTAAAATTAAAGGCTTAGGTCAATGCAGGATGTTGGTTGGTTGTTTGTGGGCTAAGGAAGGGTGATCAAATCCCCACCTTATCTTGTTTAATTGGGTTGTGCCCTTAATTTGATTTAATATGAATATGCACGAAAAAAAAAAATTCAATCAAAGGGTTTTATGCAATTTAAACTAGATGCATGCAACTAATTGAATTCTGAAAGGCTTACCTTGCCTCCAGCAATCACCAAAAAAAAAAAATAAAAATAAAATAAAAATAAAACTAATATGATGCATGCTCTAAACAGTTAGGGATTTCTAATCTTATCATGAGGCTTTTAATTAGGTTTAAATGAATATTTTTTTAAATTAATTTAAAAATAAAATAAATAAATAAATAAATAAAAAGAAAAGAGGACTAGGGTTAGGATTGATCTCACCAGGCAAAACTTCTGATTGCTTTCTTCATTTTCTCTTTTTTTTCTACAAAATATAATAAAAAAAATTAGTAAGCAATATTAAAAAAATATAATTAATTTATAATTTAAAAAAAAATCAAAGAGATCAAAAAAAAAAAATAGCATCTATTCCTTCCCCGGCAACGGCGCCAAAAACTTTGGTGCGTTTGCCGAAATTATTTTTAATAAATCAAAGAAATCAAAATCAAAAATCAAAAACCTTCCCCGACAACGGCGCCAAAAACTTGGTGCGTTTGTCGAAATTATTTTTAATAAATCAAAGAAATCAAAATCAAAAATCAAAAACCTTCCCCGACAACGGCGCCAAAAACTTGATAGGAACGCGATGTTGTCGTTAAGACACCGTGTTTATCAGTTTAATCCGACTTCTTAAAATCATTGAAAATGCGTAGATAGTAGTGAGTCGGGTCGAATCCACAGGGAAGGTAGTGTTTTTAGATTTGAAATCTTTGATTTTTAAAAAAGAAAAGAAAAAAAGAATTTGAGTTTTTGGGATCAAAAGTGAAGTCGGAAAATTAAAAAGCGAAAATTAAAAGGATGCAGAAATTTAAACTTGGTACTAAGATCTACTAGTTAGATCTTAGCATCTACTTGCAATAAAATAAAAATAATAATTAAAGTGCAGAAATTAAATTATAAAAATAAAAAGTAAGAAATTAAAATGCAAAAATAAAATTTTTATTAATTAAAATTTTAGAATTTAAATACATAAAATTTAAAAAGAAAAATAAAATAAAATAGCCTGATCTCTGATCTTGGATCGGCATTGGCAGAAAGATGGTGTAGAAGCTCGGCTCTTCTTCTCGGCACCCGTTGCTTCGAAGCAGCCTTTAACCCATAGCCTGGCTTCGCCCTGTACCAAAGCTTCACCTTGATCGGAGATGTTGATTTTCTGATGGCCTGGGGTCCTTTTTATAGAGCTAGGAGGGCTGGATATTTTTTCTAAAGGCAATATGGGACTAATAGCCTTTGTAATCATAAAAATACAAAGAAATTTGGATAAAATTTGAATCAAAATAGCTCTGATATGACTCTGGTAAATCTGATAAAATCCAGCCGTTCAACAGGAATCCAACGGTCCAAAAATCATCAAAATCGGATGCAGATAAGCTCAGATCGGGTCGGATTAAATTCTGGCCGTTGGATCGCGCTTGATCGAGGAAATCTGGCCGCAAATCGCGCTTCGGGAGTCTTGATCACCGCCGGCAGCGTTCTGGACCGTCGGATCATCGCCTGGATCGAGCGCTGCCATCCGATGGTGATCCGCGTGATGTTTGTATCTGAATAAAATTCGGAAGCAACCACAGCCGTCCGATCCTGACCGCAAACAACCACATCCGTCCGATCGCGCAATAACTGTTCCCATGGACCGCGTGGACCGGCCGCACCGCACACCGCAACCAATCAGCGCCGCTGTTGTCGGACGAAAAGACTAAATTACCCTTGTGAGCCGCGATAAATTTCTGTAGACCCTTAAGGGGTCTAGGTCCACCACGTGGCAATCTCTGATTCGCCGGAATTTGCTGAGCTGGCGGTCCACGCCTAGATCGTGGACCGGCTGATGGCTTCAACGGCTGAGTCGGCTTGATGGCTTGGCTTGGCTTGGTGGCTCAGCTTACGGAGCCGACTGAGCCATTTTCTTTTTTTATTTAATTTTTATTTATTTTATATCTTTCAAAATTCATATCTTTTCCATTTTAGCTCCATTTTACTTGAAATTTATTTCGTTGTGATCAAAAAAATAAGCTCTTTCTATTGATTATAAAATTTTATTTTTTAATTTTTATTATTTTTTATTATTTTTTAATTAATTTTTTAATTAATAAAAATATGAATTTTTTAAAATATATATATAAATTAATTATTAATTTTTAAAAAATAATATTAATTAATTGATAAATTAATATTTTTATTGATGAATTTATTATACTTATCACCTCCCCTTGAATTCTCAGGCATATCAACGGCCTGTACCCTGCGGTGGTCCTGAAGACCTACCTCCAGGTGACGCACCCGTCGCTGTCGTGCATCCGGGCGGTGGTGTCGATCCTCCGGCACGAGTGTCTCCAGGATTTCTACAAAGGGTTCGCGACGTCACTCATCACGGGGACTATCCCCGCCCGGGCTTTATATATGAGCGCGTTGGAGGTGACCAAGAGCACCGTCGGCACCACCACGGTTCAGCTCGGGGTCCCCGAGCCTACAGCGACGGCGGCCGCCTCGGCGGTCGCGGGGCTCAGCACGGTAGTGGCGGCTCAGGTGGTGTGGACCCCGATCGACGTGGTGAGCTAGCGCCTTACGGTGCAGGGCGGCGGCGGTGCAGTGAGGTACCTCGGTGAGGTGGACGCCTTCAAGAAGATCATCAGATCGGATGGGCTCTGCGGCCTCTACCGGGACTTCGGCATGTCGATCCTCACCTACGCCCCCTCCAATCCCGTCTGGTGGGCGTCTTACACCATCTCGCAGTGGCTTATCTGGGGCGGGATCGGTTACTATGCCGGTGGCCTCCATCGCCTCTCCACGGCTGAGGATGGCTGAGGAGGCGGAGGCAGAGGTGGAGGAAGGGAGTTGAGGCCGGATTACGCGATGGTGGTTACGGTGCAGGGGGTGAGCACAGCGGTGGTGGTGACGATGCCGCTGGACACGATCAAGACGAGGATGCAGCTGATGGATGGCGGGGATGGGGGCAGGGTGACGATCGGACGGACAGTAAAGAGACTGCTTAAGAGAAGGGGGTTGGGGGGCGTGCTATAGAGGGTTGGGGCCGAGGTGGGCTTCGATGTCGTTGTCGGCGACCACCATGATTACTACCTACGAGTTCTTGAAGCGGCTCTCAGCCAAGGATGGATCCTTTGAGAGATATGAAAATGGAGGTGAAAAAAAAAAAGGAGAGATTTTTAATTTATAATGCGTTTTTTTCCTCTATCTCTCTCTTTTTCTTTCTTTCTTTTTTTCAGGGTGGGAAAAAAATATCACGGATGTGATTCCGCTAGAGAATATTTCAATAAAATCACGTCCAATCTATGCTTTTTCTTTTTCTTTTGTTTTTTTGGTGAGTAATTCATTTGGAAATTCTTGGGTTGGTTAGAATGGATAAGAATGATAAAAAGTGTAATGATGATAGTTTGGATGGATACAGAATTTTAGGAAGAAACAAAATGGCACTATTCGAGCTACAAGCCTGTGCTTTTAAGTTTGCATACGCTGTTAATGGAGAGTGTGAATAGGTTAGCATAGAGACCTGGGAAGTGAACAATCGACGCTTTCCATTTTCTACGCTGCGAACCTCCACGTGATCCTTTTTGTCCTCTCAAGTTAAAACAGCTTCAAAGCAAGCAAAAATTAAGAAGGGGGAGGGTTTAATGGTGTTGTGAGAGAGCTGGTGGTGGAGGAAAGGACATGAATTTTTGGATTGGATCGCCCAGAATTACTTGCTATGGCAAATGATAATTACAAAGTATTTGGTGCTGCATGGCATTATTTTTGTTATTTATTTATTTTAGAACTACATTATTATTTAATGCGCAAATAAATGAAAGAAAGCTGGTTATGACGATATATACGTTTATGTATGCTACCGTCGCTGAAATGCCGCAAATTCCGGTTGCGTGGCTGCGGAGATTCGAGACGGGGAAGCGACTCTCAAAATCATTTCAATCCAAAGCCTGTTTCGATGATGTAGGAGCTGTTTCGAGGAAGTTTTTAGTCGATCCACGTTGGATGGGGTTCGGTAGCAGTGGGGACGATGATGTGGCCTTTGGGAGCGGCATTTCCTGCGAGCCGTTGGAATCAAAGGACAAGGTGTCCCACCAATCCATCTCAAATGTACGGGTTGTAGCCCTTTTCAAATCTAGGGCTTTTCTTTGTTCCCTTCGATCATACGGCGGGCAGGTGACGTTCCATCCAACCGGCGGCCGGCCGCCCACGGATGGCTCGACGCGGTGTTTGGATACGGGATGGCGACCATGGTTTGTCCGCAGCCTTTTGGAATATACCACCATTTTGGCGAGACAAGATGCAATATTTGGTATCGGATATTTGGATTGAGCTATGACCGGGACATTGGATTGCGAGTTAGGGATTTTCCGAAACTGATCCAATTGAGAGAGGTGGGTATCGTTTTCAGAGTGAATTACAAAAGCTAGGGATGCATTATGTTTAAAAATCCATGCTCTATTTTTATCCAACATTTTAACTCATAACTTAACATAATGTTAATCAAAACATTGATCTTAAATAGAATGTAAATATTATATCAAAAATATTTTTAAAAATAATTAATATAATCTTAAATAATATAAGAATCATCCAAAGACATACAAAAATATGTATATTTTTCTTTCCTTTGGAGAGCATTTTTTTATTTTTTATATAAGATAATTAGTTTCGCTAATGCTGTTCATTTAACCAAGTGTTGAGCATACGTTTTATAAAGTATTAGGTGTAAATATAATAAATATAAATTTTAGAGGATTTTTATAATTTACTCTTATTTTTAAGTTGAAGAGAGAGAGAATGTCTACTTGGTGGTCCCATGTAATGCTATATGACATAGATGTTTGCTTGTTAGACCATAAGTTAAGACTGATGGTGTTGATGGAAAACTCACGCAAAAAATATATATATTTTTTTTAATTTTTAATTTTTAATTTTTAATATTTTTATCCTTTTGATTTAGCAAAAGCAAAAAAGCAAAAAGCATGCTTGGTAACAATATTGTTATAAAGCAAAAAGCAATTATATGCAAAGCAAAAGATAAAATTTTTTTGCTTTGCATATAAAATAATAATTTTAATTATTTTAATTTTTAATTTTTAATTTTTATAGCATTACCAAACATGGCTTTTTTATTTTTATTTTTTAAAAATTAAAACATAATATATATATATTAATTGCTAATCAAACACACCATTAGTGTTTAATTTTTTTATTGTTTCCTTTTGAACTGCTATGTTTGCTTATAGACCTTGAAACAATTAGAAAGTTATCGAAATATTTAATAATATTTTTATTAGTAATATTTAGATTAAACTATGCTTTTCTTCTCTCGATTTTATCTAAATTCCATTCATACATCTTCTAATTTAAATAGTTTTAATTGGCTCTCTTAAGTTACTTGGATGATCCAATATCATTCTTCCGTCCATCTTCAGTAACATAGTTTGCAGGACGTGATATTCTTCTAACCTTTTGGGATCAAATATTTTAGCACAATTTGTTCGGAGTGAAAACCTTGCATGAAATCACATGACCTTGACATCTCATATAACTAAAGTTTCTCTACGTAATAGAGAAACAAGAAGGTGAGATAGAGAAGCCAATATAGGGAGAAACCAAGCGATTATGATACCGTTGGAAGGAACCCCAACAGCAACCGGGTAGAGCCACCTTCAATTCTAGCCAGAAAGATTCATGGAAGGTGAAGCATGATTGATGTTAGAGGGAAGCACTATTAGGACACCTTCTGGGGGATGGAAGATGGATCAGCTCTGGCACTTTGTTAGCACTAGGGCTCATCCAGCCATCTTTTGGATCCATGATACGGTGCTTCTAGTGGAAAGTTGATGGTAGTGGAACCACGTACATGACTGAGGGGCCAGCCTTGACACTTGGAAGGGCACAACAACTGGTGTGCGCCTCAGAGCCATGCCATTTTCACCAAAAATTTATTGTCCGCTTTGCAAAATTGAATCAATCTCGGCAACGCCATCTTTGCAATTTTGATTAGTTGCGCATGTTTTAAGCTTTTTAACAAAATTTTGTCATTATAAGAAATTATGAGTGTACGTCATTTAGTAGACAATTCTATTTGATCACATGGAATAGGAACGAACTTCCGAAAAAATTTTAGGAACAAACTATATCTACAAATGGTTAAGCTCGATTTCAGAAATAATATAATTCACTTGGTTAGAATAAACAACAATATAATTCAATAAAATGGTGCATCAATCTTGCTCATATATCAAAATCGGAGTGAAAAAAAATTCTAAAAATAGAAGCTACGTTGCAGTAGGACCCTTGGAAGAGCCACCTTTACCAAAACCTTCTCTCAATTTTATTCGTGAATGAATTAGTCAAAATTATTCATAATTTATCATGTTTTAAAATGATGACTTATTGACTATTTATTTACAACTAATTTGATTTAATCTTACTTGCAGTAAAAGAGGGACCGTGTTCAACGGTCCATCCAACCTAAACCTGTAAAGCTCGCGTCTCATTGCTATACTATAAGGCTTTTTTGACCAACCAAAGGCAATGTGGATGATTTGGTCTCCTATATCCATTTGTTCGGTGAGCAACAATTCCATGTCCTGCTCTACCTGACCTTTTATTTGAATCTAGTCATTTTGCCTTAATATAATTTTGATGACTTATTTTGTAATTTGCAAGTGGCTAAATCGAAAAGTATTGCCTTGGGCTTCATTTTATTAGACACAGGTATTTTGCTCTCCTCTCGGTGATCCAGAGCTTTCTCTGATTTTATTATTGTATATCTTATGTTAAGAGCTCGTGACTTGAACGAATCGATCTACACTCTTGCATACGTCAAATATTATCTACAAGAGGTGCACCATATTCTGTTGGAGGCATGTCAGCCTCGACGAATTTGTCTCCTCTATGGTGTATGTGAGGCGTTGTTTTCTTAAGCTTCTATGCATGAAAGCTTATGAAAGATTAATTAGATTCATAAGCCAACCGATAACACATGACTGAGAGTATGAGAAGAATAATTACTCATTACTCATTTCTTGTTCATTATGGTTGCGAGATGGGAGAATGCATTGATGGAATAGAATGCAAACATAGTTTCCATATGAAAAAAATAATTATGATATAATAATGGAAATTGTTGCCGGTGTGATTGGTATTTAATTTATAATTTTCTTGCTCCTGTTTAGACTAGAATTACAGCAATACAAATTGGCCACATCTGACTCCTGTTTAGACTAGAATTTCTCTCAATCCACGGACACGCACAGGCGACAGCCCAGTCTTTAGGCAGGCCTCACAACATATTTCTGGCCCTGTCAGGCCTAGCTTGAGCTTCAAATGTGAGGCCTCAGACTGAGCCCAAAAGCTCAAACTTATTTATTTTCGTGGGAATTTAACATGGTGGCCTGGCCTGAACCCAGCCAAACGTGGCCAACATCCAAGTTTAAGCCACGCTCTAGTGCGCTGCACTCGACCATGCTTAGCATAACCCGTTTGAGACATTAGGAAACTTCCGTGGGACTTGATCGTGATTCCAGGTGCCAAGCAGGAGGTTAATTACTGTTTGGATATAAAGCTCTTGTTAATTAGGTGAATTACTAGGCGAAAGAGCTTGTTTTACTAACAATAACTATATTAAACCCCTTAAGTGGGCAAAGACATTATGATGGGAAGCATAGATTTCATTATTTTGATGCATGGTATAAATTTGTTTTGAAGAGTTAGCATAAACTATCTGTATCTATTGCTAAGAAAACTGAACTTGTATCACCACCAAGACTCTTTTTTTCTTGGATTAAAAAAGAAATCCTAATTTATTACCTTTTTTTGCTTTTGTAATATTTGATGATAGACAACCAGACGCCTACCAAAAAGAATTTAGAGAATCATAGATCAGAAATTTGAGGCAAAGATGTCAGCTGGGCATGGCTATCTTCCCCTTTTTGGTCCGGCCTTTTGTATCTATATTACAGGCTTTAAACTGCGAGATATTGTTTTGGGTTAAATAAAGTTGCATATTCTAACAAAAAAAAAAAAAAAAAAAAAGGTCGGCTGGGTCAGCCTTGACATCGTAAGCCTGCTGTAGTTGACGAACGAATCTGCGCGAGCGTAAGCTTCTCCAGATGCCGAATCTCGTTCGGTTTGGCAGCTCACAAATGCCTGCATTCTCCAAGCGATGACCTTACTTTGCTCAAAAACTTTGAAGTAAGATGATATCATCTCATAAGCGTTAGTGGAGGGGAGGCACAAATTTAACCAGATGGAACGGCAATATAATCCTATCCTTGGAGGATCCAAACCCCATCCACCCAAACTAAATGTAGTCTAGCCAATCATGTGAAATTGGAAAGCAGTTCCTCCCTATGTGCAGCCTATCTTTAGCAGTGCATGATTGTGACCGCAGCCAAATGATTGCAGTAATTTTGTATCATCTCACTGCATTTGGTGCGTTAACTTTAATATGAATTGCTAAATCACCGGATTGCCAACACCTTCCTGTCACAATTTTTGCAGTATTCAAAATGGGCAATTCCTGATGGGCAAGATGCTTGGCTGTTCAGCTCATAACAAGCATAGTTTTGTGCAAATTTTTTAGAGAAAAAAGAATTGGTGCAATTTAGCATGGTTCAACGTGGTCCAATCACTTATTGTTCGAAATAATTTTTAACAATCCGACACTGTTTCATTGTGTTTGGTATTTGAATTTGACCGAGCATAGTTAATTTGTATCATACATCTAGCCACCTGGCTCTTACGATGGTGGGTCATGGTGCACTAAGATCAGCAAAAGAACTCGTCTCAAGCTATTATTTTGGAAGCTCTCGTAGGAAATAATTATGATGTTTGATGTTTGTACCCGTGTCGTTGATGGAGAATCTTTCCATAATGTTACATCTCCGTTGAGAGTTGAGATGGGCGACTAGTTTTGTAAAATCCCCTTCAGAAAATTATGAATGCTAGCCATCACTCCTCTTTTCGTACCTTGGTTTGGTCTTCTGCAATGATATTTCTTTTACCGCTTTCCCCTCTCTTTTGGTACAATGAGTGGAATGCTCGGCTCCATTCCCCGACTTTATGTGCATGGATGTGGTAGACAACAATGGATGGAAATAAAGATCAAATGCAATGCTATATGGGTTCAGTTTACCCATGTGGGATGGTTAATCGAGTCCTGGTAGGGCCGAAGAGGCTCCTATGAAACTAAATAGTTGTTGAGACTAGTCTGTGAAAGATCTCTAGAGTACCGCAGATCCTTTACAGACCTAGTTGTAGAAAGTTGATACAATTGGAGTAGGTGGCAATTTTTAATTCAGGTTGATTTTAAATGGAAAAGAAAAAAAAATCTTACATAAGTTGTCTATTAGAATGGTGCAGTGTAGATAATTGCCAACCATAAGCTAATTTGCAATATATAATGGACTTTGCAATTCAGACATATGTTCACCGATACACTTAAAAGTTACCACAAAGTATTGAAGTCTCAAAGTTTAGAGCATGTTTCTTTTTGATAAAAAAGTTTAGAGTATGTTTCATATAGATTTGTAATGAAAACTGAGCATCAGACTGCCATATTAAACTATGCCAAGAATGTGGCTGTAGGAAATTAATTATGAAGGATCCACTCTCAGATCTGTAATACCGTGCGAAGAATGGAAGCATGGTGATGAAAATAGTAGGACAAAATGAAATATTTTTAGAGGTTGTGAACTATGAAGAGCCTGAATGGATCCAGTCAGGATCGTCATGTCCAAGTAAATGTTATCTGACTCCAAATCTAAGCACTTTACCGTGGAATCATATCGTATCTACCCTCATAATTTCTTTACCATCATCATCTATTACAATTGCCACAAGGCCGTCATCAAATTTTAGTATGCATATGATTCACATAATCCATATCCCATTTCTGAGTCATTTGAAGATATATCAATTTAGGTTTTGAAATAAGAAATTAAGTCCTTATTTTGCATCTAATTGGTAATTCATAAAATTCATGATCAGAAGATTGATAAAACCACACATTTGGACCTCATTTTTTTCCCCTCCTGTAAACTAGACTTTGATGGAAGTCAAATGTGAAACCTAATTAAAATTTGGGACTTAGAACCTCAAGCCAGTGATGATGAATGGGTCAAGATTTTGAGTTGTGAGACCAAGCTCACCAAACCTTTTGTCACTCCAACTAACCCGTAGAGCATAGCAACATAATTAACGAACCAAGAGAAAGCGTAGAAGGTCAGCCGGGAGAAGAATCATTCTCCTTTCCAAGCAAAGGAGTGGAACCCCATTAATTATTTCACCCACACCATCCATCTATGAAAGCCACCAGCAAAAAGCCATCAGCCTAAGGATATGCACATGAAGTCCACTACCTCTACCATAGTATTCCACACCCTTCGCACTCTCACTCTCCCTGCATCACATTCTGACAAAGGTCATGGGGCAATGCCACGCGTAGAAAGGAATAATTCCACTTTCCAGCCTTTACCATAGAAACCCAAACCACAGCAGGAGCCCATCCATCTCTCTCTCTCTCTCTCTCTCTCTCAATTACATTACTCGATGCCCTTCTCCATGCGTCCTAGCTCTACTTCATAAGTAGGCCCCACACCCACAAACCCAAAGCCCCACAGCGGGACTATCCCAGCCACCAAAAGTGGACCACAGGGCCATTGTTCACCTATATTAAGGACCCAAGAGGATCTCTTGGTTTACTCGCACGGCAAGCATGGGTCATTTGGGCTCGCTTCTTGTTGCACTCTTCCTACTGCTACTCTTTCCCTCGCCCTCCCTTGGGGAATTAGGCCACCATTCCTCTCCATGGCCTTTACCATTTTGGCCGCCCAACCGCCAAAGATTACCACCAGCAGCACCTTATGCTTATGGTCCACCAGAACCTCCAAAAACAACACCACATGGATACGAGTCTCCACCACCACCGCCGGAGTACAAGCCACCCGTATACAAGCCTTTACCACCATCACCACCACCTAAATGCGAGTCACCGCCACCTTACAAGTCTCCACAGCTGCCTCCGAAGCCATACAAGCCTCCACCAGCGCCACCTCCGATGTACAAGCCACCACCACCAAAATATAAGCCTTTGCCACCAAAGGCATGCAAGTCTCCACCACCACCAAAATATAAACCTTCACCACCGAAGCCATACAAGTCTCCAAATTACAAGCCACCACTACCACCACCTCCCAAACATAAACCTCCACCACCGAAACCGTGCAAGTCTCCACCGTTGCCCCATCCAAAATACGAGCCGCCGCCACCATATAAACCTATGCCGCCCAAGACGTCCAAGCCTCCACCACCAAAATACAAACCTCTGCCACCGAAGGCGTACAACCCTCCAAAATACAAGGCACCACCAAGACCACCAAAATATAAACCTTCACCGCCGAGACCATCACCACAAAAACCTTACAAGCCTCCACCACCCCCGCTACCAAAATACAAGCCACCCCTACCACCATCACCATCACCAGTATTCGAGCCCCGACCACCACCTAAACATGAATGCGAGTCACCACCACCCAAGCACAAGCCTCCGCCAGCATTCAAGACACCACCTGCACATAAGGTCCCGGCGCCACCACACAAGCCTGGCTACAGGCCGCCTCCACCACCATACGGACCATACCCTGTTTACAATTACATTTCGCCGCCACCACCTCACCATCATCTACCAGGAGTCCGTACAAGTGAACCGGAACCCGCACGATGAAGAGATCCTTCAAGGGCATTCTACCAAGCAGCAATATGATCTACCATCAAGCTCCCTCTCCCACGCCGGTGCCATCTTAAGAGACATCTAGTAATGTAGAAGTCCAGTTAAGAATCATGTAAACCAGATCTTTTGATCATCATGTTCGGCATAAGTTAAAAATATATGATGAAATGTAGCGTTTGAAGCAAGACGGATTCATTTTCAGATTGCGACGCATCAATATGACTAAGCTCAGAACAAGCTATCTTAACCGTTCACATACTAAAACGTGCTATAAGAACAAACAAAACGAAAGCAATAAAGTGCCAACAACTGCTACACGAATTCCGCCCGAGAATTCTTGGTGACCAGAAACTGGTGATTCCTTCGTTCTAATTTCTTCTTGCACTCGTGTTAACCATAACCACAATGAGCATAAAAACTGTGACCATCCGTAGCCTGGCTTCAAACCATCTCAGCTTGTAAAGTCACTGGATTTTGATAGCCATAACCAGGTTTCAAAACCCACCTTCACCCAATTTCGATGAGGCTTACTCCCATCCTACTAATTAAAAACAAAAAATAAAGAAAAAAAAGTTGCCAAGAAACCTTGCGTTCACCTGAAACGCGGTTGAGGCATTTTATGTTCCTTGCTTCGACAACCCTCATTTCAGATCGATGATCTCATTCACCCTCGTTTCCATCAGGTAAGCTCCTGCAAGAACCACGCAAGAACATCCCAGGACATTCCACAGATAACCGCTGTAACCGTGACACACTGTTTAACCAATGAAAAAAACCAGAAAAATACCGTGTATTTGGTTGATTTGATTCAACTTTGTAACTGAAAATTGGGCGGACAAAACAAACAATAAGCTGATTAAGCCAGTATGCCGCATTAACTCTTAAGTTCCTTTCCATATCAATGAACGATGAGCAGCGAGTAATAATTTACAATTTCAAACATTTTTTCGAATGGCATTCAATTGCAGGAGTGATTGAATCCTGTACGCCACTAAATATTTATCCATGTGCCATATCAATATGCTCGAAAGTGGTGATTCAACACAATGGTCAGCTCCAGGTTGGCAACATGTCAGTGGAGGTCCACGGAAACCACTGGAGAACAATCACATTGTTCTATTAGAAATTTCTTCCTTTGTATGGCATTTCCTGTAACATTAAGATGGTAGGTCGAGCTCAAGACAACGAATAACACAAAATCATACGATAAAGATCAGAAATTATGAAATCATAGTCACATGTAAAAGATGATCATAGATGATACATGACTTCTCAAATAACATCATTTCTTTTTTAATATATCAGAACTAAGATCATCAATGGTAAAATAACTTGAGTCCACATTAAGCTTTAGAGTGAAATCATTTTAGAGTTTGTCATGCTGAAAGTACAAAAGAATTGTAATATTATATGGTAAAAATTAATAGACAATCAAATATGAAAGTTTATTTCAACAGAAATCACTTAAAAAATCTTTCAGACATCACCAAGGACTTGATGATGTACATAATGATTGCATAAATACATGATTGCAAGAAAAGTTTTCTTCATTTGAGCTCCTTATCGCACTCCTGAAGCAGAACACAAAAATTGGCTGCACGAAAATGGCTTCAACCAAGCATTCTCTTTAAAGATCACACAGATGTTTACTCATGTCACAACAGCAATACAAATTTTTGGGAGGACCAATTACGGATCTTTCTTTAGAATCTCATGTGTGATTGCAAAATTAGAGAATAAACCAGCTAACCAGTCCATGCTAAGTTTACAAATGTTAACAGATGCCCTCAGCGTTGACTCTGTTTTTAACAAAAGAATAATGCCTTTCACTCCAATAAAGAGTAAAAAAAAAAAATCTGACATGATCTCAGCCACCATACATAATTTGACTATCTTGCTCATGAGTTTACAAGCGGCATTGCATCTTGATTTAACTATTTGCTATTGCATTTGTTTATGATCCTTCTTTTTGCACTGTATTAGTCTCATAATTTAATAATCTAAATTGGTCTAGTTAATCAATTGCATTTGCATTGCATCGTCTAACAGAGCATATAAGTTGCATCTTTCCTGTGTCTTGTATTGATCCAAACTCAATCCAGGCTATGATATGGCCATTGTCAGATCTAAAAATTATACATAGTAATGATAAAGTAGACCACTGGATCTCAAGCTATAGCTCTTAAAAGGTATGGCCATTATTACATCCAGAAATAATCAAATAACTTAAATTTGATGTCTCAACTGAAGTAATTTTATTCACTTTTATTAAATTCAAATTATAATATTAAATTATATTATTTACCTAAAGGTAAATTTATTCACTTAAATGTATGGCCATTATTCACTTTTATAATATTAAATTATACATATTATCCCACAATTTTGTAATTAATGTGGAATCTTGAAATCATCTTGAATAATTCAAGTTTTATGCCTCCAACATTGGATCACTAGCACAGTTCTATGATGGTAACCAACTTTGAAACTCCCTGAACATGAACTACACAAGAGGTTGATTGTGTTAATTGACCATAACCAAACATTGGGCTACGCACAGAATCACAAAAAAAATAGAATAGTGGATGTCCCAGTTGCTTGTAGTTGCTCGTAACTTTTGAGCAAGCATAAACCACAACATTAACTTTAAAAAATTGCATCAAGTGATAGACTGGCAAACAATCTGGACATCCCTAAGCACAAGAACAGCTGTTATACTTTAGCTTTAGATGTAGAAATTTCACCGAGTCTTCAAAGACTACATTCCTCATGCTCCTTTCTAGTTATGATCAATTTATCCACAATTGCCACAATTATTGATTTTACTGATAATCATCAATTGCTAGATTTAGAGTTTGTTGATCCTCAACAAGTGGATATTTAGGGCCTGTTTGGCTAAGTTGTGAAAATCAGTTTATTTTGAAATCATTTTTTTGTTAAATGAAGTTTCAGAAAAAGTACCGTGAGAGAAGCAATGTGTTTGACAAAATCATTTGATGAACGCTTTTATCAGTATTTAAGATGCAGTTTGTGTTTGGCAAATCTATCAAAAAAAAAAAAAAGTACTTTTGCCTATCAAATTACGAAAAAAGACATGCATAGATTTACTTTATAATTAATATTATTTAAATAAATAAATAATTTTAAATATTCATTATGATTAATTTTAATTTAATTTTTTATTTAATTAAAATAAAATAATAAAATAATAAAATAATAAAAAATATATTAAAATTTTAATCAATATAAATACAATTGAATCAAAGATAATACATATTGAATATTTTACATAATTTTTATACAATAATATACATGTATCAAAATACATCATTCCCTAAATAATGGGAGGGTTAGGTGAAAATAAATAGAGATAGTTATGGTAAATAATGATTTTGAGTAAGGATATTTTTGTCTTAAAAAATTAATTTTCTATTTCTGCTTCCAAGGAGAAGCTCCAATTTTCTGCTTCCTCCCCACAGCAAAAAAACTACTACTGCTACCACTCAAAAGCATATTATTTTTTTAAAATAAGCTTGGCCAAACATCCTACTTTTTCAAAATAAGTACTTTTTTTAAAAAATAAATATTTTTTCTCCTCAAAAGCTTGGCTAAATAGATCCTTAGCCACAGTACATTCAAAAGATGGAATGCTTATCAACCATGTCTATTATGAACATGTCATAAAGTAGACTCTTGTGCAAATGATGAAACCTTGATATCATCAATAGCTTACTCCAGATTCCAGTCACGGTACGACCTAGCTCTTCCTTGGTACCAAGTATTCACATATCCTTGATGGAGAAGGGATAAATTTAGAAAAAAAATGGTTCATTTTTAGATAGTATTGTATTTTAATATTTTATATAGGTAATTTTATGTTGCTTGTAGAGCCCCATTTTAAGTAGAATTATTGTACAACAATCCTAGTCATTGGAGATCCCACAAATTAGGATTTGACTCTAGCTAATTTAAGTAACTTTTTATAGGGAAGACAGCATCCACATGGAGATTGGCTACTGAGTTGTTATTTGTGGGGAAAAATGCCACAGTATACTTGCAAGAAAGAGTCATCAAAAAGCTACAACCGGATCCCATGGCTTGCCGCTAGAAGGCATTGAATGTGGTTTTTATTGCAAGGAAAATTTTTCTTTTAGCCAAGTTCAGTCCTAATTTTCCTCTCTTCTTGGTGTCTTGATCTCTGCTTACATAACCATTCTCCACATGCGCTGTTCACTGAATTTCAGTTACGGATCGATTATGGACTCCCTTGTTTAGTCTCAAACCCATTAGAACACTACTATCCTCCCATCCGAAAAAGTCCACGCCAGATTTATCATACCTCCTGTTTGCCCATAATCTCAAACATTGACCATCAAGGTTCCGGTATACAGGTTCAACACAACAAAGAACATTATACTCATTTTTAATCCTCTTCTTAGGTCAACAAACTACAGGTCATCCCACATCATTCATGAAGTTGATAACATGTCAAATTGATGCAGACCTTCATTCTCCAAAAAAAGAGAGAGAAGCACATGATCACATGAATATGATTAAATCAGCAACTGTCATCACCAGTATGAGACCTTAAGTCCAAGAAAAAAAAAACTAATCTAGCAAACTGGAGAAAAAGAAGATTATCAAAAACATAAACTGAAATTCAAAAGAATATAATTCCCCTCTGTGGGAATGGCCTTTACCCTCCACATGAAACCATCAAGAAAACCTGAAACCCTGAGAAACCTTGACCAAGCCCTTATGTCAAACCAACTAATTCTAACCATTAAACTGAACTTGCCAAACATGTATGTTCAAGTCTTTGTCACAAAACCTTCAAGCTAGATAACTTCACTAAAATGGACCCTCTGCAATTTGTCACATTGAGACACCCTGAAATCATACATTACAAAATTGAAGTAGACTAGGTGTAAGCTTGTGGTCCCCAAAAAATATATGGCTATGGTTAGCACCAAATTAATTATTCAAATAAATCTAAAGACTCATCAGTCTCATTGCAAAACAGAAAAGATTGCAGAAAAAAAGGGATCCCTATTGGCAGGTAAATTTGTTCTCCTTAACAAAGGAGAAGTTCACCTCATGTCTAAATGGCATCCTTTCTTTAGAGCTAAAGTACCCATCTACTATTAATACAATATGGATAACCAATTTGAACTAAAGTTTCAAGGATATACATATGCTAGATTATCAAGTAATTGATTTTTCAAATATAAATTGATAAGATGTTGCACTTCATTATAGAGAAGCATTTGCAGATCTTCTCTTACAATATTCCCTGCTGGGCGCACCTGCAATATCCAACCTGGCAATGACATGATTTGGTAGTTCTAAGATGCTAATAGAAATGTGGTCTATGATATCATTTCTTCCATAATAACAAAGAGGAAATTTGTTGGTGGCTTGTTGAAGATGATCAATAGGAGTCTAAGACTTCAACCAAAATTAAAAGTTTTGAACAAAACAATCTTAATATTGCAAGGGCTGAACCAGAACAATAAGTCAAAATCTATAAAATAATGTTTTGACCCTTTCCAGAAATTTTGGCCTGTCTCAACAACGATACCAAGCATCAATCTGGCTGTAGCAGCAAATAGTCACTTGGCCAGTTTAGGTTGTACGATATGTGCATGTTAAAGGATTTCAGCCAATTTTCAAAAGAACCGACCGAAATCAATGAACTTTTAAGTGTCTGCCAAACCATTGCTAGGTATGACAAAATCAAAAATAAAATTTGATGGACATATGTTGGTCATTAGGACAGTCATGTTTGGTTTATTTGTTAATATTAGGTATATAATAATAAACAAATGATCAAGATTTTGTAGGAAATTAACATCTCTTTAAGTACATGAATTTTAGAGAACTAATAATCCAATCATTAAAAACAGACTATTTTTGGTAGGATCTGAAATTTCTTTAAGAATTTTACATTAAAACTCTCTAGGGTTTATCATGAAGTCTTTAGCTAGCAGTCTTTAGCATAGTCCCAAAACTCAAAAAATCAATCTGAAATTCAGCTGAGTCGGGTTAAGTCAAAGATTTGGCTGTGAACTCAATGAACCCTGAAGTTCAATACTTGGTAATAAATTAATACTGTGAAAAATATATAATATTATGATGAAACATTAATTATGTGCTGTATAAACTACACATACAAACATGTAGACATATTTCCTAGTAAGCGTAACAAATATGAGCAGTACTAAGGCAAGAATAAGATTAAAAAAAAATACCAATATATATATATATATATAAGAGTTAAACATTATATGAAATATTTGAGATAATATTGAATACTATAAGGAAAACACCATAAACTAATATGCGGTCATTTCAATTGGAGGGGCCTAAATAAATGCCCATCTTGAGTGGTGGACTCGACAAGAAATCCCTTATTTTCACTATAATTCACTCTAATGTTTCTCCCACTTTTTACCCAATGAAATAAGAAAATGTTTATAAATGACATATGGGAATATGTTAATCATATCTCAACTTATCTTATACAATGGGAAAGGCTTTGAAGCAGGACCCCTCAACATTTTCCGTCCTTGTTTGTGTGATTATGGTCTAAAAGAATTTAATTTTTACTACTTCTAGGAACCTGTCATAAAAAGGTCTTGTTAATGAGGACCTTTTACTACTTTCAGTAATCTGATTCCCAATGGTTTAAGTAGAAGGAACCCCTGGCAACCCATCTTACCTCTAAACAAGAGGAAAGAAATGGGAGAAGGGAATGAGTGAGGTTTAAGTAGAAGGAACCCCTGGCAACCCATCTCACCTCTAAACAAGAGGAAAGAAATGGGAGAAGGGAATGAGTGATTCCTATCTCCTTCCACTCACCCCCTCTACATAGACACCCTTTTTAAATGAAAATACTCCCCTTCACATTCACTTCCTTATAAATGGTAAAGCAAAGAACAAAAAGTATGACATGATGTATTATTATCAAACCAGCTCATAACAATCAATGGGCATGACAATGAGCTAATACATTTACAGCTATCAATGGGCTAGTTTGGATGTCGAACAAAACCAGTATAAGGTTCAAAACTCAGGCCTAAGTTTAACCCACCCCAAACCAAGCCTGGGTTTGCCAAGTCCTAGCTTAACTTGACATAGGCTTTTTTTTTTTTTTGTGTGTGTGTGTGTGGGGAGGGGGGGGGGGGGGAGCCAAACCATTCTCAAACCGGGTGACTATTCATTTTCTATCAAATCCCCTGCCCAGGTCCAGCCCAAAATTAATCAAGCTTCCTTAGAGCTGGGCCGAGTCAGGCTTTCAAGCTGAAAAATCTAGACTGAGGCCCTGAGCCTGATTTTTCTAGGTCAGGTCTTCGGGCTGCTTGGGCAAGCCCAGCACATCGAGAGCCCTATGTTGGCTCAAACGTGAGTGAGCCAAGTTTCTAGTTACTCAGAGAGTCACCTTATCCCAAAACAGGTACTGGGACCGAGTTCTACACACATCATCTCAAGCATTGGGTTGAAATCCTACCAAGTTGACTCGGTGAAATTTTGAGTCAGCTTGGTGTGTTTCTGAAATTAGACACATCCTCACCTGCATCATATAGATCATACTAAAATTACAACTCCAAAAGGACATGCCTCAAAAATGCTTTCTGCGAGTGATTTCTTTTAAAATACTTCAAATATTGAATACATAATTACATACTCGGCTGTTTGAATTTTGAAATTTTATAAGCAAACAGTTTTAATATCATTCATAAAAAAAGGGGGGGGAAAGGGTCACATTTTTTTTCCAATGGAACAGTACAAACATAAAGCTTAGCTAGGGGAAGTAGGAAGGGGTCACTCAGTGACCACATCTAAGTTACTACTTTATAAATATTAATGTTAGTTTATTTCCATGGACGAAATTTTGTAAAAGGAAAATTATGATTACATGCACCATAAAAGAGTATTTACTATGAAATTAATTTGCTAGGAAGAAACACTACTTTTGGTAAAGCCAAAAGGGGAAAAGCGTAGAGATAGCTCACAGCTGGATAAGGTGGCATGTAATAAAGCGGCCGAGGCTGCCCAAGAATCATCTGCTGTCCATACTGCGAAAGATAATAATGATGATATTAGTATCATTGTTCACACACATCAGGCACGTAAATCAAAATCACAAAGTTGCAATTACACAAGTTCAGAGATAAGCAGATGGCATACCAAAGGACCATTTGGATGGATATACGCCTGGGGAGACTGCAATTGTGCAGCCTGTGGACCGTAAACAACAGGCTGGTGCCCACCAAAGGTTGGTCCAATCTACAACAATCATTCCATGTTAATAAGGGGTCTTGTTGTGACAGAAATCTAAAACTGCAATTCAAACTGCAACAGAAGGCAAAGATGACCAAGCAATTAAAAAAAAAAAGTATAAATAGAAATAGGCATTCTGAACTTCTAATCGAAGAAGGGAATGCAAGAAGCAAAAACAAAACATTCCCCATGAAACTCTGCAAGAAGTACACTAAACTCCAGTACTTATTTTGGAAAATTAGCACACAGAGACAATTAGCAGGGGTGTATATGTAACCTATTGGTATCCATCCTGCAGAGTGCCGAATCAGTGTAGCTAAGAAGAGTAGAAGTTTTGGCACAGAGAATCCTTCTTGAAAAATTTGAAAAGAAAAAGTTTTCTCTAACAGGTGATAAAGAACTTCTGGAGGCATAAGTGGAAAAATAGACTAGTAATTCAACTCATGAGTATTGTTATGAGTTATGACCAATCTGCCAAGCCTCTGTCATAATTTTAAAGGAGTAAATTACAAACAACATCACCAAACGTGTCACAGCAGACAACTTGCAAACACGAATAAGTGATGAAATTTAGTCAAGACTATTCATAACAGAACTTGATATAAACGTGACAAGTATCATATTTGTACAATACATATTAGACAACATCACAACTAATCTAGCACTCCACTCCCAGTTAGAAAAGTGCAAATTTCTCATACTAATTTGGGACATCAAGTTGCATGACATGGTATTATTGAATGCAGTAACCACAGACAATTTTATGGCCTTTACTGAGAAAAAAGACATGGAGAAAAGGGTTTTTTTTAATGAAATGGAAGGCTAACAGAGATGGTGCTATAGAAAATTTTATTAGAAACTTTATATTACAACTGCATGGAAACAAACCACAGCCGACCATAGGTGGTCCAATATGCTACTCTACAGGATCACTGCAACATATGTTAGGGCCGTATGGATAAGTGAAAAATGTTTATAGTGCAGGTGCAGTGAGTCTTGAGTCATGGGTCAGCAGGTTGACCCTGAATCAACCACAAATCAACCCATTATTGCGCGACATTATAAAGAAAATCTTTTCCACTTTTCTACAGCCTGATTCTATCCATTTCATCACACTCTCCCCCCAACTCCCATTTGGTCTCCAATTTCCCTTAATCTCCCCAATCCCTTGAACTTTCTTTCAAGAACCCAATGCTGATGATAGCAATGGCAATGGTACCATCCCATTTCACCAGTTTTTGAATTCACGCTACCTCCTCTCCTGTGCCCATGATACCATGTGGCAAATCAGAAAAGTAGAACTTGGATTCCCCTCCCTCCTCAGAAACACTAGAAGCCATCATGGAAAAAGACAGAGAACCCAACAAAGGGAAGACGAAGAGAAGGAAAAGGTAGGATGCAAAAGACAGGATGAGGACCTTGTTTCTATCACAGCCACAGCATTGGACTCGAACAACTCCCCTTCCCCGATCCTCCTAGCCAAGTCCGCGACCCCAAGGGTTGACAACACCACCCTTGTGCTCACTGCTCCCAGCACCGCCCACTCCTTTGCCAATGATGGTGCCCCACAGGGCATGCACAACCACCTTTGGTCATTGAACTAGATGGGTTGAAGACTATGTTGAATCAAACGAGCCATGTGGGTCAATAGGCCAGGTCAATGGGTTGTCCAGGTTTTTGAGAAATCCAAGTCTGGGATTGACCTAACCAATGTAGGCTTACAAGTCACGGGTCTAACGGATCAACCTGCTCAACCTAGTCAGGTCTTAAAACAATGGTTGCTATTTCTTTATGCATCTCATTTTTAAAAATATTTGAAAAAAAATACAAACTGAAATATCTACCTATGTAACACAACTTCATTTTAGAAAATTGCTAATCAAGGCCTTAGATAAACGATAATTTGGACAACAATGAGACTTTATATATGAAAGGGCTAAAATTAGATTGCACAAAGATGGGAGTAAATAGTAACATTAAGCAAGATTGTAATGAAAAGGCTGTCTCTAAAAACTCACCCCTATGCCCATGGATATGTCATGCATATGAGAGGTATTGGCATAATAAAATGATCCATCAGATACCGGTGTGTGCTGCCTTAAAGAAGCAGATGGCATAAAACTTTTAGCATTAGGATTGAGCTTGAATTCCTGGATATCAAAAATAAAGAGAACAATAAACCACTGCACAAACATTTAGAGGAAAAATATAAGAAAATAGAAGCCAGTTAATCAAGTCAGGAGCCAGCTTGTAGTGAAAAATTACAGTCAGACTTGAATTTCAAGCATGGTCAATGATCACACCTTAGCATTAGGATTCAATGTTGACTTTTCTGAAGATAATGATCCAACTGATGAGCTTGGTGATAGAGCACCACCTGAAACTGAGCCAGCACCTACATGCTCAGAAGTCGATGATGTAGAAAAACCAGGTCGTAGAGAGGTATTTACAGCTTCATTAGCAGAAGACAATTTGCCAGATATTGCAGAATCTGAAGATTCACCAGCTGGACATTTATTTATTTGATTAGAAGATGAAGGATCATATGTAGCGGCACTAGCGGATAGTCTTTTAAGAGGTGTTGATGGGTGTACATCTGCAAAACATGCAGAATTTTTCATATGGGAAACCACAATTATATATTTGCAAAAGCAAAACCAGAGCAACACCAAATCACAGAGGAAAAAAGGTACTGCACAGACAGGTATAACTGGATAATAACCAACCCTGCAGGAAAAATACAAATTGATTCCACCAGCAAAATTTGCAATCAATATATTTTAGAATGGTAGCCACATAGTGTACAATTTTTTACATTCATATACATGTATATGTGCCTGTGTATACTTATATGTGTAAGTATGTTGGTATCTATGTGTATACATGTATACATACATACTCACGTACAAGTTGCACACTCTGACCCTTCCCATAGGCAATAAGGAATGTGGGGTTTACATTAAAATACAATACTCTTAATTAACAAGTTGTGTAATTCTCGTTGCTGATAAACCATATGATTGCAATACACTGACCATAACAAAAGTGAGAACCACTTTACCATATATTCTTTGTTCAACATGTCTACAATCATGCAGAACAATTTATTCCCATAGAGGGCTTCCTGCAATCCTTCCCCACAAAACTTTCTATAAGGTTTTAATTGTCTTTTTGTCGATCAACTACGTGCAAAAGCTACCCAGCACTGATCCTTGGTAGGTCCATCGATGACTTTTTATAAGCATATGTAGGTGAAACTCATAAGAAAAAAATATAGTTCTACAACATAATTGAAATTCCTGTTTCTATATGCAATGCTGATGCCTCCAACCTTTATTTTGCATGAAACCTTTTATAATTTATAATAAACTAGCACCCAAAACATGCGATGCATGTAAGAGAATGGTGTAGCTCCAGTGTTTGGGGTATTTTCACACTAAGGGAGAGTAGGGTCAATGTTCAGGGGTGGAGTCACACCACCAAGCATCCGCAGAATAATATCAAGATGTGCAAAGCCCATAGTTAACCTCCTAAACTTCACATAAAACAACATTTTTAAAAAAAAATATGGATTCCTAAATTCTAACATGGAAACAAATTTTACATATGATAAACACAAAAGATTGGAATGAACCTCTCTCAAGTTTTAGCATTTACTACTAATAACCAGCTAGCATAGAATATTTTCACATAAACCACGTCTTCAGTATCCAAAAACCAGTTTCTAAAGGAGTTCCGCATACAAAACTCATAATAAAGTTTATGTTCAGGATAAACTGTTTATTTATGGAAGTTAAGACGTAAGCTGTATCTCAGCCTATCTTAACTCCATGCTCACTAGCGTGTTTTAAACTTCTGACAGAATTTTTTTTTTTTTTTGGTTCACCATGTCACATACATGCTCATGGCTATATAAAGCTGCAAGTTCAGGCGAAGAATACAGTGTTTATTAGGTTCCTAAACTACAAGATCACCCATAACAATCAATTATATTAATACTAACCAAACATATATAAAAAAGCAGAAATGTAAAGAAAAAACATATTTGACTTCTACTGACCCTCGGACTTTGATGTTTGAGCCTCCTCAGAAGCCTGAACAAGGTAAATAAATGAGTCAGATGCAAGTGAAGAGGTAAAGAAGTTCATATATTCATCTTGATAAAAAGTGGAGCTACTCAACATTACTTACAATTCTATCGGTGCACTCATTCAACAAAATTTTTTCTGCATCTTGATCTTTGGTCTTCTTCTCATCCAACCTAAAATACAGATTGCAAAATTGAATGATTGATGTGATAGAAAACCATAAAATCTTGATCCTTGATAAAGCTCATCTATGATTGCCTAGCTAACAGAACAAGAATAGGAAATTTCAGGAAAAGAAAAAATAACAGGATTAATAGTCAGGCTTAGGCTGCAGACCTGTTCTTCTCATCCATCAACGAGGAACTCTTTACAAGAGAGTCGGAAGTTGGCCAAGTAACATGGTCAGTGAAACCAGAAACATGTGCATCCTTATCAGCAGGTACTTGAGAATCCTCATCCTACACATTACAAAAAATGCAGAAGAGATTCTGCTCATCTAAGACGATATTATTTTATTTCATCTACTAGTCATTATCCAATAAACAATCAAATAAACCCTTGCCAATTATTTCCCTGGATTTGGATTTTAGATGTCAAGCGCTCTATGCCACCATTTAAGAAACATTATAAAAAGATTACATTTTCTTAGTCCTTTAGAGTTTCTAATCAAGTCAAATCATAAAATCAGATGACAAAAACATTATTATTCCTCCAAAATACTACAAAATCTGATGAAAGTGTTCTATTTAAAAAATGCAATTTCTAATCAAATCAAATCATAAAGTCAGAGTGCAGTGGGTTTAGCTGAATAGTTTAACAGTTTAACTACCATTAAAACTGCACATAGTGATGCAAAACCCAAAAGAAAAGAAAACAAAGAAAAAAATTTGAAAAGAAAGAAAAAACTCAATTCAATTCTCTCAAATTTTCAATCAATGGTTCAGGCCTGCCTTTCTCCACATAGGTGGAGCCTTTAAATAGAGAAACAATAACATAACATAACAAAATTCTAACAGCTGACTTGAATCCTAACAGAACTCTTTTTACAGAGTCTTAACAAAATTAGGATTTTCAACAAAATAAAATAACCTAAATAAATCCATAAAAATTAAGCCCACAAAAATAAATTAGGGTTAGGATTTAGCGACGCTTCCTTCTAGAATACGTATGCGATCCCTTATTTCTATCGCATAGAGTTGCAACACTATTTTTCATACACACACACACAATCTCACATCATTCACAAGGAAACAGCATGTAATTCTTCAAACATTTCTATAGATAGGGACAAGAGAGGGAGAAGATCCTCAAAGTCATACCGCTGATGAGCAGGTCAATGATGCCAGGGCTTCACTATTAACCTGCTTGCTTAAAACCTCAGAATATGATCTACTAGCGGCAGACCCAAACGAGCCTCTAAAGGTTTCCACATTGTGGGCATCCAAAAAAGAGTTTTCATTTTCTTCATATCTGCCATCATCAGCTTCCCTTCGTACTGCAGAATACCTGCTCTCCTCATCAAGGTCAAAATCTTCATGGAAATAAATACCTCTTTCCTGTTGAATGAATTCAAAGAAGTTGCAAATTATTAACATGCTATGAAGCATGGCCCATTAAAAACAGTCACTAACGATGTTACAGAAAAGTCACCTCAGCTAAATGATGATCATGAGTTTCCTCTCCCTCAATTTCTCTAGCTATTCTTGAAGCTTCAATTTCGAGTTCTCTCATTTGAGGACCTCTCTCAAGCCTTGTTGTGTAAAGTTCCTCATTGAAGGTACTCTTCACTCCAAACAAAGTTTCATTTGTTTCAAACTGATCCCAGTTCCTGATTAGCGGGTTACAGTCAAATTAAATATAATAAAGTTGATGACCTTACAGATGCTATTGAATTGCTTAGGAAGACATAAAATAGCAGGTAAACTAAAAAGAAGATGAGTGATCCAATTTCAAATAGATGGTGGAAAAACTCTAAGAAAATGCAATTCTGAAACTATGCATTGCAAGCACGCCTTATTTAACAAATAACAGGAAACTGTTAGGCAATTGAATTCATGCTTGAGAATGCATATAAAGAACGAAGTGATGCAGAGCACATAATCTGAGAAGAATCGAAAACGTTAAAATATATTTGTGATTGGGTTAATGAGATACACTTTCAACAATCATTTAAAAGCAACACTTATAAAGCCATCATAACTTTAATGAAAAAAGGGGGATATGTCGTTAAGATGATGCAGCTATTTACATGTAGAAAATTCTAGCAAGCTGACATTCAAGTTAAAGAAGTTGCTAATACCCACCTACTCCACATTCCATCAAATATATTCTCCAGTTCAGGGCATGCTGGAACATCTTCATCAGGAATCCAGTGCTCTAGCTCTCTCTCCACCTCCACATGATGAGGATGAGAAATAACAGAATCAATCAAGAAGTCATTGTGCTTCTCCCTTGCATGCCCATTCACAAATTCATCACTACTTAATGAGGCATCCTGATATTTGATTAAACATCAAATGCACCATTATTAAAGGCACTACCAGAACTAAGGCACATGAGATAATTATACAACATAATGCTAGCAGAAGTAAAATAATAAAAATTATTTAGTAGTTTAAAGTTAACCATCCAAATCCTATTGTGTAAAGAGAACAATTTAAAATGGGGTCAATATATTATAATCAGAATTCTTAAAGAACGTGAAATAATAGAACAGCATGGTGACAAGAAGCTAATAAAACCTTTGCAAAAACTTGGACAAGTTCTCTTGAAGGTATGATCATAGTCTGAGGTTTTTTAGTTGTATCGTTAATCGGCTTCTGTCCCTTGCCGGAACCATCCTTAATCACTCGAGCCATTTGCAAAACAACTCCTGCAAATAATAATCAAATACTTGATGGAAATGCAATATAGGGAGGTACTAACATCAAGAAGGAGAAGAATGTTTGCTTGGCAGGCAAAACAAAAAGAAGAATATCTATAATACTATCCACATCAAGATCCTTCCACAAGGCAGAAGCATGCAACAAGCACATAAGCATACCAAAATCTTTGTCAGCATTTGCTGAGTGAAAAATTCCAGATATTATAGACCCATTTTTCACAAGGACTTCCACACGCTGACCAATAAGACATGTCATGATGTAAATTAGTCGATCATGTGAAGGACCTGCAACCCCTCCTACTTTGCTTCCATTTGCTAACCCTGTACAAGAAGCCTATTAGAACTAAGAATAGGCAACACCACAAGCAAGACTTGAATAATAAAACATGAATTACCGAAATTCGGAGAAGTTGGCTTTCCGGAGTGCATCCTATTATTGTCCATCCTGGTCCCCGTCTCTCTGTCAACTCTCCTACGACCGAAGCCATTAGCAGAAGATCTAGGAGGCACGGCTTGTTGGGGATTCATTCTCGGCTCCAGATTCTGGCCAAGCCTGGAACGATCAGAAGACGATTCATAATCACATCTAGACAATTTGATTCGGATGCAGGGCAGATAAAGAACAAGTATTTACAAAAACCCTTTTTCGCTAGGAAGAGTGTGTCACTCACGGAGGGATTCGGGAAGAACAACCTTCCTAAGTCGCCAAAGCCTCTACGAAGAAATGGGTAAAGCCCTTCGAAAAACACTTTTGGTAGCAAATACGAAGCAAAATACTGGAAACTACTAGAGAAGATCTCGTCATACCAGCATCAATTGTGAGATTATAACAGCGAGTGATCAAGAAACCTAAAGATTACATAGCTATGTCCAACGGGCATGGATTCCTAGTGACGCAGATCATCAGATGCTCAAATAAGCTTGAAAACCCTAAAAACGAAGCAGAACCACGGCACCACGATACCTAAACACTTAATTAGATGTAATACCAGAGTCGATATAGAGGGCCTCCGCTGGACCGAGAGCGGCCCATCCCGGCCCGATCAAAATTAGGGCGCACGTCCAGACCAATTCAAGGTCGACGGAAGAAAGAGGGCGAAACGGGCGGGCAGCGGTGATCTTAAGGGAAGCAACGGCCGCCCGAATCCCGGCATCAGGGGACAGATGTAGAGAAAGAGAGGGAAGAGAAGTAGGGGGCGGCCTACCGGATTCGGCGAGGGCGTCGTCCTTTGGTGCGCAGCAGGGGGAGAGAGCAAGGAAGTTGGAGGAGGAAGACGACGACCACCACCACCACGACGAAGGGGTGCCGGGATACCAAATCCCGTGACCGGCCTCCTCCGTGAGCGGCGGAGGTGGTGGTGCGGGACGGCGACAGGGCGGGCTTGGGGTAAGGAAGGGGTTTTTTCTTTGCTAGGGGAGACGGTAATTGCCTAATTGGTAATTATATATACGTTCGTTCTAATGTCTGTCTCTCTCTCTCTCTCTCTTTTATATATATAAATATATATATATATATATGCTCGAATTATTGATACTAGAAAAGCACGAGAGCATTCAGCGGTGCCTACCACATTTTCGAAGATCCGTTGCATCATCTATTTACTAGTGACAGAAACTTAAGTAGCAGTTATTATTTAATTACCAAAAATAATGATTATTATTTCGACATTTTACCATTACTTTAGCTATTTCCATAATAATGTTCATTATTAAACGACTACACAGTTTATTTTTTAAAAGAAATCAAAACATTTGTACCAAATCGAAAAAATTTCGATCACACCTTTCCAGCGCAGGCGTAAAACTAGATTCCCTGTTTTACCAAAAAATAAATAAAAAAAATAAAACTAGATTCCCTGCCAAGTGTCTTGCATGCATGGGACTTGCAAATTCTAGATATTCTCTCATCGGACAAATGGCCAACTTAGATTTGGCCTGGATGACCTTTTGCGGTAATGTTCCCATAAGTTCATACCAAAATTTTCTGCCATTATTTTATCCACAGAGTTTCTACAAAAATATTGGTACAACCATTCGATGTTGTATGCCGAGAGTTGATCCGAAAGAATGGTAGTTCAGTTGGATCACTTCCATCCAAGCGATTTCTATTCGAATTCAAATAAATATTAAATAAAATGATTTATGATGATTATCCTTTGTTTGTAGTTTTTGAGTATAGTGTTGAAGATGATACATTCATTTTATTCAATTTTTTTTTGAATATGGTAGAGAGAAGATTGTGTTTATTATTTTTCGAATCAAATATGTGATTTTCATGATCATCCCGTTGCTCCTCCTCAATTTTTTAAACCAAAAAAGAAAAATATTGGACATATATTAGAGGGGGAAAAAAATAGATATCAGGAAGTAACGCGAAAATGAACCCAGCCGTGCTTGCAAAGCTCGTCCGGATGGGTTGAAATCAGCTTATTAATTATTGTAAATATGATTAGCTGTCGCCAAAGCATCAAGTTTTTCCCTGCAAATTGAGTAACCAAAGAAAGCCGTCAAAGGTTTCAACGCGTGCCTGTAGATTTATCATTTTAAGTTATACCAATTCAACCTTTGGCTGCATTAGTTTTTTGGGATATAATATAACGAAAAATAACATACGGTAGCAGCAAAACAGTAATGTTACCATTTGTAGCGTGAAAAATTGATATGAAGATCTAAATTTCATAAAATCAGATGATGACTCTTATTTTTAATCATACAATGTGTAGGAATGGCAATAGATTTATACCCATATAAGTAAAAATTTTATATTCATATCCCTTCATATCCATTTTGGATTGGATCGGATCGGATCAAATAGAGAAATGGATCGAACATGTAAGAAGAATTAATTGAATCGAATCGAATTGGGTACATATAAATAATATAAAATTATCAAAATTTTAAATAAAAAATATGTATTAAAATTATATTATATGTAGTTCAGATATTTTTTTTAGAATTTATATTCATTCTAAATTTTAATTAGATTGAATAAAATCTATCTCATTCGAATTAGATTGGATTAAGTATCTGACAGCTTGGAGGGTAATGTTAACTATTTTCTGCTGGATTTGAAAAACTCAACACAACAGGAGGCCCAAACCACATTGGGCTGGCATGGCGAGCTCTAGCAGTTGAACGACCCAAAGGGCCACAATAGACCCAGGTCCACACCTTATGTAAACCTTAGATTCCTCCGCCGGTAATCTCACCACGCGTCTCCTTCGAGCCACTCTCGTCCGTCTTTCTCCCACACCCCGTCTCCACTAAACGTCCTTCTTTACGGGCGATGAGAGTCGGACTCGGCTTCCTCTCATCGTCCGCGGCTCTTCTCACCGCCGACCTCTTCCGCTCCTCTCACCTCCCTCTCAAACGCCTCCTCCTCCCCTCCATAAGCCCCAACCGGATCCCGGCGAGGCCGCCGCCGCCGTCTCGCCAGCCACTCGCCTTCGCCTTCTTCTCCGCTATGGCGTCCACCCATAAGCCCGAGGATGCTAGGGTTCCACCTGCCCTCCATCTCACCACTCCCCCCGTTTCCAAGGCGCGTTTCCTCTCCGCTTCCCCCCTCCTCGATTCGTGCTCGGGTTTTGATCAAAATTCTGATGTTTTTCCGCTTTCTGGCAGTTTAAGATCGGTCTTTGCCAATTGGCGGTGACTGCGTATAAGGAGAGGAACATCGTCCATGCTCGTAAGGCGATCGAGGAAGCCGCCGGGAAGGGGGCAAAGCTCGTCCTCTTGCCAGTAGGTTCTATTATCCGTTTCCCAGATGCTTAAAATAGATTGCTCTCTAAAAGATTAATCTTTTTGTTTGGTCTAGTGTTCTGGTGATAATATACTTGGTCACACCTTTTTTTTAATGATCATTTATTTTATCAGATAGATGGCCTAAACACCAAATCGCTGATTTCAGCCATCAAACAAAAAATAAATAGAGGAAGAAATGTTGCAGTTTGCTTTTCACCACCATGTTTGCGTTGACAATGAACTCTGAAATCTTTAACTCAGTGTGATGCTCCTATATATAAAAGAGGTTGGAAAGCTGATTTCTAACTTTTGTATTGCTGCCTTTTTGACTGGCATCTTACAAGTTACAGGCTGCTAGATCAAGGAGCAGTACGAGAAGTCAGCATAAAGCTTTGCAGACATTTTATATAAATCTCCATGTTAAAGAAGCATTTGTGGCTCCATTTATGAAACAGGGAGGTTACAGTTAAAAACTAAAGTTGGCATTTGATTTGCCTCGACTATGTCAAAACAATAAATTCAGCATTTGAAGTGTCACTTCACTTTTTAAACTGAAGTTGGTATTTTAATTGGTTCTTTTAACTCAGAGCTATATTTAGCATTTTAAACACAAAAATCCACATGGACCATGAAAACAGAAAAAAATAAAGGTTCTCATTTAGCGGGTGCATTTGCATTAAGTACTGGACCAATAAAGAAGTGGAAGGACGGTTTTAGTCTTAGTTAAGGGAAATGGTTTTTTGGTTTTGGCATTTTGGTAACTTCATAACTTTCATCTCTACTTTTGTTAATTTCAACGGCAAAATAGAATAATCAAAAACAGTGAAAAAAGCGGAAAACAGTAAAGAAAAAACATGTTCAAAAAGCATAATTGGTACATGTTTTTTTTTTTTTAGACCTTTATGCATACCATTTTGGTGGTTTCATGTATATATATGTATATGCCTTCTTTTGAAGAAATTAAATCATTCTCCTCATTGTTGTCGAATGTAAAATACCAATTGGATTTTCAACAACAAATTCAACTTATGACAATCTAAACATCTATGTGATTTAAGTTCTAGGAAGGCCAAACCTATGCTAAAAATTTGTCTTATCTGAATTACTATGAAACTTAGTGTTATAATTCTCCAGAATTTTCTCGAAATTGCAAAATCTGAGTTTAACCTGTCAGTCTTGACAAAACACTGGGCAAATTCAGTGCGAATGAAGAAATAAGAAAATTTCAATGCAAATGACCAGCAACAAAAGATAGAACCTTAGATACATGTCATAATCTGAGAGATCTTCTGTGAAATCCAAATCTACAGAGAACCTCCTTCAGAAAGCCCCATAAAATTCACTTGAAAGCGAATTCCTTGTCCATTTTGATAGCCAAAAAAAAAAAAAAAAAAATCTTCAAAATATGGAGTCTCTTGCTTTAGTTCTTTGTTTGTGCAAAAATTCATGTCTACTTTAAGGTCGTTACAGTTGGAAAGATTTGTAGATGACTTAGTACATGCATAGTATCATGGAAAGTTTATGTTGACAGCCATATCTAATGGAATATAATTGTCCCATGTTTTTACTATACACAATAATCTCAATTTAGTGTGTATCTCTTTTTTTGATTGAAGAGAATCTCTCAGCTTGCGGAAGAACTTTTCTTTATAACATTGGTAGGTATCATTCATGTCAGGAAATATGGAACTGCCCTACTCTAATGATAGCTTTCCAATATATGCTGAGGATATTGAAGCTGGTGGTGATGCAGATCCCTCATTTTCAATGCTGTCTGATGTTGCTTGCAGTCTGCAGATTACAATTGTTGGTGGATCTTTACCGGAATGCTCAGGTGATTGCTTGTACAATACATGCTGTGTCTTTGGTGCATATGGGAATCTCAAGGGCAAACACAGGAAGGTGCACTATGTGAATGGTTCTGATGCTAGCTGCATCTGATATAAGTTGATAAGTTTGCTATGCTATGGACATAAAATCTCTTATAGTTCTGAAATTGTAGATATATCTATTGGTTTTAATATTAGCATGCACGATATAAGATGAGATTGTGATTTCCTTTTAGATTTTTTCAACAAGCTTTCAATGTCTATGCCAGTTGACATCTATATCTGTTCTATGGCGAGATGTCTTGTATCAACGAAAAAACGAGCATGTTAATTTTGATGCCAATAAAAATTTATTAAATGCTAATTCTATTAACTACATTGTAAAATTGCATTATTCTTCATTTTTTAAGACATGTATGGTTCAATATTGAACATTCGTTTTCATTATCTCTTGTTACTTCTGAGAAAGTATCCTTCATGATAAAATTATGTGGACTCAGATACCTAATGGAGTGCACTTTATGAAACACAGATACATCTTTTTGACATTGATATTCCGGGAAAGATTACCTTCAAGGAATCGAAGACTCTCACAGCTGGGCAGCATCCTACCATTGTAGATACAGGTTTGACATTCTGTGGTGCATTATCACCAATTTGATGTGGAGACGATGTCTTACACGGGATATTCACCCTGAGATAGAAATGTCATATACTTAAACAGTACCAACTAGGAGACTGCTCATATGCAGTTAAACATGTCTGAATCAGAATCCTAAAACATACTATTGCTTATCAGGTGCTTGCAGTAACCTGCAAACGTGCTTCTTTATGCTGTCCATGTAAGGGGAAGAAATTCAGTAGTCTATTCAAATACTTAAGGTCATATTTGTGTACACCATGATTAAAATCACTCAATATAGATTCATTATAGCTCTTTTAACTCTTGATTTGCACTGAAAATTATTAATGTTAATTTTGAACCTCTACGGTAGATATGATGGCAAACAGAGAATGACTGTACATAAAAATCTTATTAGTCATTTATTATAATCCAACCAAGAAGATGTGTATTTTGTATGGAGTTGGCCTTATCTATCTCTTTCTTGGAAGTTGTTCCCATCAATGGGATGCATGTGATTTTGATCCTTCATCAGAATTTTCATCCAACTTCTTTTTCCGCTCCTTTGCTGAACTTGTTTTGACTATTTACACTTAAATACAGGCCCCAGTTTTATTAGGATCATAGCTTCCATGATGGGGAAGGTTGCTTGTGGAAAAATATAAATGAATTTGAATGGATTTTAGCTTCTTTGTGGGTTTATGCTTCTTCCTCCTTCATGCTTTTTCACACTTTTTCCTTGTCATGAATAACTATTTCATCTTGCACAACCAGTCTTGAATTATTAAAATTCAAAATATGTTCACAACAACACGCATGAAATATCATCTCTAAGGACTCGTTTGGTTCACGGGAAGAATTTTCCTTCCCAGGAAGTTAGCTCCTAGAAAGTTATTTCCTGGGAATAGAATTTTGGTATGTTTGGTTGACCATGGAATGTGACTTATTAAAAAGTGGCTTATGTTTGATTAAGTATCCATTTTTCTAGAAAAACTGTGTAAAATATCCATCATACCCTTAATAGATATGAGACCATACATTTTGCTCCTAAACTTTATATATATAATAATATTATATTTATATTAATATAAATATAATATTAATATATTATAATATAATATTAGATTATAATAATTTATTATATTAATATAATACTAATATATATTATATTATGTTAATACAATATTAATATTTTAATATAATAAATTTATTAGTATCTTAATAAATATAATATTATATTAATATAAACATTCATATATTAATATACATACGATATTAATATTAATAAAAATATTATATTATGATAAATATTATAATATTAATATTATATTCATATAAATATTAGGATAATATTAATATTATATTATATTATCACTATTCAATATTTCATCCTAACCATCCATGATATTTTATAAAATCTTAGCCATAGATCTTAAAAAGATATTTTGGAAAAGAAAAAATATTACCACTTTCCATCCCATGGGAAGTGCCAGACCCACCTCCTCCATGGATTTTCACTTCCTATGAAATGTGAAAAGTGACTTTCCATGAGAAGAGCTTTTTCCTTCTCCCTCCTCTTAAAACTCTAATCAAACAAGAAGCTCCCTCTCCACTTTCCATGAACTGCCTCTTCCCCCCTCCACTTCCCGCAAACCAAACGAGTCCTAAATTGAACCTTGGTTTTAAACCCAAGGATGGTCTTCAAGCCTCTAGCAATTACATCACTGCCTGAAGCATCTCTGGCATAATTTGGAATTTAGATGCATTATACTGGATTGCTAATCTAAGGGATAATAGGTGATAGTACCAGAAGTAACAGTGGCAGTGTGTGATGTCCTCAACTTACAAAACTTAACATCTTGTTCTAAAAACTCCCAAATATACTTTTAATGAATATAATAATCATTTCAAGATCACAATGAACACATTTTGTGCAGCAATGAACTGCACAAATTGTAGCCAAATCAAGTCATGCTGCCAAACTTTGCTAATTCATTACCAGCACCCACATGATCAAATTATAATTGGTAGTCATGAAGCTTCATTTTATGTTAAAGCTGCATGGCACTTGGCTGTTTGACCCCTTTCTATTTCAAATTCTCAACTTTATAGAATTTGCTAGAGCATGCAAATAGACAAATTTTAGATGTTTGAGAATTCAAATACTATCTACCTAGCAAAAGCTTGATGGAAATTCTACAAGATTTGTACTGCCCTATTACACCTGCATGGTTCCACACTAGATCCACTTGATTCTTGCGGCAAATTCGACCTTTCTAATCTGTTATGTGTATTTTCTACTATTATCATATATTTGCATATAATTGTTTCTACCTTTTTCTAATACCTTTTATAGACATACCATTTAGCATATTGCTTTGTCCTATTTTGATAGTGATGTTAGTAGAGATTCTAATACATAGATATTCCAAGTCATAAGTTTGTTTTTTCCCTTTTTCTAATAAGAAAAATATACATGTTAGGCATAAGATATGCATGTAAGCTCTGCAATAGATTGATGGTTCATTTGTGGTTGCAGATGTAGGACGTATTGGTTTAGGTATTTGTTATGACATCCGTTTTCAGGAACTAGCAATGTTATATGCAGCAAGAGGTATTTTCCATGCATATGTTTGCAATATTCTTTTGTGCTTTCAATTTGTATCTTGATTTTTTCATCCAAATAATTGATGACTCAATGTGCTTTTTTGCAAGTACTTTGTGCAGAAAATAATTAATTATCAAGTTATTAGTGTTGCAGAGTATCATACACTAGGAAAAAAACAAGTTACAAATTTCAATCATTTCTAGCCTAAGTTATTTGAGATCCTGATTTGATTTTGTTCTTCCATAACTGTAGAACACCTTTGAAATATCTCTGGGGAAATAAAAAATCATAACTTCACTTAAAAGTTGGGCTTCATGAGTTAATTGATAAGCATCAGTTCAGAGAGATATGGTCTGAAGTCTGAACAAACCTTCTAGGGGCTTCTGTGGGAAACATTTTCCATTATTCTTTCTATGGTAGATAACTATTTACTTGAAAATCAGATATTAGATTTTGTATAGCACTTCCGGTCTTCACTTTCTATAGGCATCAGTGGCTTTATGTTTTTTTCCTTAATGTTCTTTCTAAATCTCAATCCTCCAAATTAGAAAATGCTATCCATTATATGACTTCCTTGGCTAGCTTTTTTGAATTTGTGCATGGTATGCGCCTATGAATGACCATTGGAAGGGCTAGCTCTTGTTGTCAGTTTGTCCTTCTGCTACTAATCTTTTGGATGTGTAGAGGATTATCCATTATTTTGCTAGAGATTTGTGCACCATAAAAGTCACGTGGTTAACAGTTTTGTTAGAATGGGCCAAATTCATTCATTTTCATGGTTAAGAATATGCTTATCTAGAGCCACATCTATAATAGGATGCAGAATTTTCACTCTAATTGAGACATGATAGATTCTTCAGTTACTTTATTTTCTTGGATCAGCTGACTATTGGTATGGTACCTGTGTATGAAAACATCCCACTATCCCTAAATTTCTCTGTTGTGACTCAGCCAAACAATGATTATTAGTTTCAAAAGGATGTAAACAGATTCTTCTGCATTGCCATTATATTTGTAAAACACTTCAAACAAGCCTTTTTCCCATCTAAGTGATGCTTGATATGTAGCATTATTCTGTTTTAGATTAATGTGCTACAAATGATTGCAGGTAATGTTAGGGTGGTTTCTTCTTGATTTGCTAAACATTTGGACTTTGTTTCATGGTTAATATTTATGCTGTACTTCTTGGCCTATTTTGCAGTTTTTGTATTTTTTACTCTCAGTTCATTCTCATATAATAAATTTTCTTTTGATCAGTGCTTTAAATTGCCTGATACTGTTTTTTCATGTTTAATGGACTCTGACATTTCAAGCATTTAATGATCATTGGAAGAATGATTTTTATTTATTTATTTATTTATTTTTATGTCAGGTGCTCATTTGCTGTGCTATCCTGGGGCATTTAACATGACTACTGGTCCCTTGCATTGGGAGTTGCTACAAAGGGCAAGGTAATGCTGCATGCTTCCTGACTGGAACTAGTGCTGTACATCAATGCATTCTATGATTACAATTTTTCTTTTTCTTTTCATTTTTGCAATTATTTTGTTTAGAGGTGGTGAACCTTCATGAGCCATTGCTCACTTATGTCTTAAACCATCTGGTTAACTACAGATAAATCTATCCACTGTAACAGCTAAAATCAGAAAAATCTTAGAGTTAGATATCAAGCAAAACTTCCATCTGGAGAAAAAGAAAATAAATCATGCTGCCATATCCATGCATATGAATGCATCTGTGTCTTGAATGACACATTTGTATTAGTTTCCTTTGACTCATGGTCATGCAGTGCCTATGAGTGCGATTAATTGAAGGGGAATTTTCGTATTCATTTCCAAGAACTAAGCTGACAACACGATATCCAATTTTGTGCAACTCTCGTGGAAACAGAAATTATTAGTTAAGACTATGAGGCTGCGGGGGAGTGCTTAGCTTTTATATGCTTGCATGCATATATCTTAACCTTAACCAGCATGCCATTACCCATCTATATGTAGCTGGTAGTAAGAATCTAGGTGTAATCTTTCAGACTATGAGAAATTATTTCTGATCAGCTCTTGGCCAGATGGTAAGTACTACCAGTCAAGGCATCTTCAGACATAAAGGTGCCTTCCAAGTAACCTACAAGGCCCGCATCTTTCCTAGTTTTCGGTATGCTAGGGTACAAGTATATTTTATTGTAAGTCATGTATAAATTAATCTAGTATAAAATTTTCTTTTCTGTTCCCATTCCTAAGGTGGTTGCCGATGGGTTTCTATTTTCATTCCAGGGCTACTGATGATCGGGTACATGAATCTCTGTGGCCTGCATTTTGGTGAATTCACTGTTTATTGCCACCTAACTACAAAATATTTAGAGCGAAAATGGGTCGATTTCTTTATATCTAGTCTGTCTTCTTCCTTCTCTAAGATCTTTATTTGCTTAGCCAATCTATCTTAATGGACACAGTAGACTTTTACCTTTGGATGATCGTTTTTAATCTTTCCTGATAGTGACTAATTTATGTGTGTATATTTGTCTAACGAAAGTGCAGCACGTGCATCTTTTGCAATTATGTGAAAGCTTGTCCTTTTTTCAGTGACCAATTTTTTGAGAAAATTGTAAATGACTAAATATGCGTATCATATTAAAGAATTGCTCTAATTTTTCTTTCAGCTATTTGTGGCAACTTGTTCCCCTGCCCGAGATGGTGGTGCTGGTTACATTGCTTGGGGTCATTCCACACTCGTTGGACCTGGAAGTGGAGACCTGAAGTCAAAATACATTGTTCCAAGCACTTGCTGAAGACTATGCTTATTGATGTTCCCCAGAACCACACTGTCAACATCTTTGAACTGTTGGCATTCTCAGCCTTTTTCTTCCAAAATTTCAGCAACTAGGATGCTTAGATTGTCAAAGTTTGGAATTTAACACATTGTTGCTTGTCTTTTTCCCATCTGGTTATCAGTTTGGAGAGGTGATTGCAACCACCGAGCATGAGGAGGCAATCATCGTAGGAGAGATTGATTTATCGCATATTGAGCTTAGAAGGTAATTCTCTGAGGCATGTTATTTTTTAATTGATGGTTATCAAAATCATAAGATTTTCTATTCAGTTGTTGTGGCCCAAACTCTGATCAAAGCGTCGAGTATTTTTTGACTTTGTTAATGTGAATTAGATGAAAACCTATAATAGTTTTGAATATTAATTTGAATTATTCAAGTAGGAGTTTGCAGATCAACCAAATACCCGTGAATAATTAATAAATTGAATTTAGTTTTATGCAAGCATGAGGAGTTGTATGCAGCCACAAGGACATGCTTCATTGGTTGCTTGTGTCGCCGTGCATGCATCACTCATTTGTAATATAAACAAAGCAATGGAAAATTAACGTCACAACCCATAATAATATATCTGGAATGTCAGAGAAAGAAATGATTTAATTAGACAGGAAGTCTCTTTTGAAAGTAAGAAAATCACCATCTGTTTTATAACACAATTTCAACAAATGGTGAGATATGTAATAAGATATCACTATTGGGTTTAACCTATCCATCTTGCGTTTCTTTTCAGACTATTTTGAATTGAAGCATCTCGCGATTGCTCTAAAGTTGTTGCCGCATATGTTTTATGTTGTAAACTCGATGCAGGTCGGGCCTTCCCCTGGAAACGCAACGTCGTGGGGATCTGTATCAGCTTGTAGATGTCCAGAGGCTGAATTCTCGGTAGATAAAAAGGTGGCATTGCTGTTTCAGTGTTGAGTAACCCGACAATCTGTCGATGTTGAAAGATGATTCGATCGGATTAGCTCTGTTTAGACTTCAGCATCTTGACAAATGCCAGTGTTTGGAAGGAGGTGTAGCGTACTGCATCCGATAATTTATATAGTTCCCTTGGTACCTAAACTCTGCAAGGCATGACATCTTTCTGCGGATGGCGTGTTCACCATTCCGATCAATAATTTTGTGACCATTGAGCTATTTCTTTACCATATTGTAGTCTCTTTACCGTCGGTAATGTCTATAATTTTTTTATATTACAGCATAAAGTCCATATGGTCCGTTATGATAACTAGAAATTTGTATTTTATACTCAAAGGCAGTGCTATAAAAGTCTTTGTACAGCCTTGATGATGATGAGAGGTTTGGGTTTGTATGGAGGATCGGTTCTCAGGATGAAGGAACTCGAAGTAATCTGTATAAGAACAATGAGAAAGAAGCCAAAAATTTTATTCTGACAAAAAAAGCCATCTCCCAACGGAACAAATGACACAAGGAATTGTTCTTCAGTGGAGCCATGCTTGGTAATTTTGGCCGGGCTTTTTCTCATAGTTTTCCGTATGAATACTTCGGCAAATAAAATATATCCATAAAACCGACCCCGTAGTTGAGAAAAGGTTAGATCACGGTTTTATTGCGTATTGTGCTCCTGTGACGTGATAAATTTGGACTCGTTTGGTTCGTTGTGGGTGGAGGGAGAAAATGATAAGGAATAGAATGAAAAAATTCTTTTCACGAAAAGATGCTTTCTATACTTTATGAAAAATAGAATCCATCAAGGAGGTAGGTTTTGGGATGCACATGATTCTTTGCTGTGCGTGCGGCGTGCATCCACATGCGATCGTTCATGGATCCATGAAAAAGATGGATTTTGAGATGCACACAACATTCAGTGCACACACATTGTCCATCATGCAATGAACGACCGCATGAAGTCATGTGTGGCATGCATCTATATATGGCTGTCCATCACATGATGAATAGTGTATGCTATGTGGTGCACAGCAGATAATTTATGCTCTTTTAGAATTTTTTATAGGATGAAAATTGATGATCATTTTTTTTAAAATTATTTTTTTACAAATATATAATTATGGAGTATATAAATTCTTAAAAATATTATTAAATATTATCCTTATAAATATTAATATAATATTATATTAATATTATCTTAATATTTATATTAATATAATATAATATTTATAATATATTATTATTTTAATATTTATAATAATATAGTACTTTTATTAATATTAATATAGAATTTATATTTATATATTAATATTAATATTACATTTATATTAATAAATTTAAATATTATGTTAACATAATATTTATATATATTAGTATTATATTAATATAATAGATTATTATGATCTAATGTTATATTATAATATGTTAATATTATATTTATATTAATATAAATATAATATTATTATTTATAAAAAATTTGGGAGCAAAAAAATACGGTTTTCTATCTATTATGGATATAATAGATATTTTACATATTCTTACAAGAAAAATGGATGTCCAATCAGATATAAATCATTCTGAAATGGGCCACATTTTCATGATCAACCAAATGTATTGAAATTATATTCATATGAAGTAGTTATTTTCTAGGAAGAAAAGTTTTTTCTGCGAACGAAACAAGTCCAAAGAGGTTGATAGAATTGCATGTGAATTAGGCTGGTTCGTATATTTAAATGATTGAAAAGAAGTCTCATTATATGTGGGTGCAATCTTTAGATCCAAAATTATTAGGGGTGCAATCGAGAAGAGTTGGAAAGCTAGATATGGCATCTAGATATGGCATTCAGACCAGTACAAGCCCAAATAATACCGGTGTCTAGACTCATATTGAATCCAATCCATGACTTATGCATGGATCGGCCTGATTGGGTGGGGACAAAACTTGGCATGTCAAATTTGAAGACAATTTCAAGCCATTTGGTTGGGGGTAACCTGACAGATTGTCATGTTTGATATGAAAAATAGAATAAAAGAATGATAAAAAAATTGATGGACCGTATGCTTATTTTTTAGAGAAAGATGATAAAATAAATACCATGAGAGATTGGTATTTGATAAATTTTTGAATAGTGATAATTTATGTTTGATAAAAATATTTTCAATAAAACTGCATATGTAATCATTGATTTTATTCTAATATTTTTCAAATTTTATTTAATAAAATTTTTTTATAAAAAAATTAAGATAGAGATGACATTATATAAAGAATTATGTGATTATGGTCATCATATAAAAACTAGTTAAAGATTATTATACTATTTTAATATTAAAAAATATTTTATATTGAAGGATATATTTGTAAATTTTATCATATTTTCATATAGAATTATCTTCAATCAAATATAATATTTTTTATATCATTTTTTAGAATAATTTTTTTATTAATTAAATATAATTTAAAAAAAATTTATCATCATTTTTTTAGATAAATAATTTTTATAAATTATCAGATTATTTTATAATTTGATATATTTCAACCAAATGGATTCTTAATATTTCTGCCTATGCCTCGGGGGACAATCCATGTTAAGATGCAACTTATTGCTGGACCCAAGCCGGAATCCTTTTCAGTTTTTTTTTTTGACATGGCGAGATAGTTCTGCCATCCATCCAAGCCAGTGAGCGGTGACCGACCGAACATGTAGTGCCGGTGTGATGTGTGTCGTCTATTTTGTCACCTTACTGTTGATGAAGTGGCCTATGGGTGCCAAATCCCTGACACCTCTCTCCACATAGAATAAATGCCGGAGTCGCCAAATGATCTAAAAACACTAGGAACATCCGTGATCCGCGTGGTTGGTTGGCAACCAATGTGAGAAGGAACAGCCGAGCCACAGCCTCTGCCACCCCTCTAAAGCTTTGCCCCTGTACCAACCATCATTTCCTCGTGAGAACATAAAAGCACGGTAGAGACGTGGATCGAAGCAGTAGAACGACACTTCATAAATAAAAAGTTTATACACAGGGGACACACCCTCACGGGAGTTCTGCAGCTCTACAGCCGGTTGAATCAAGGTGGAGAGAGAGAGTTATGGATGACGAGTTAAAGCGTGGTGATTGCGCGCGAGGGTGAGCTCGCGCGTGTCAGAGAGGCTGCAGAGTTAAAAGCACGTTTATTAATTGAGGAATATAACGAGCCTCTCTCATCGCCGGTGTGCCGCGTCCGATCTCCTCTCCATTCCCTCCGGCTTCTTCGCTGTCTTGCCTTTTTTTTTTTTTGTTGGGGTGGGGGGGTAAAGACCGCCTTTCGCCTACACTTGATGGTGTTCCGATCTGAACGAAAGAACAATGCGGGACTAAAAAGCAAAAGAAGCGATGCTTCTCCAGCAATCTCTCCTTTCCTCCTCGGGATCGCCAATCCCTGTCTCGCACCGTTGCTTTTGTCACCTCATCCACTTTTCCTTCATTCCATATCTCTTCTTAATTCTACCATAAAAAATAAGATACATGCTAGCAAAATACAAACAGTCATAATTCATTCGAATGGAATCAAATCAAGCTTTTTCTACAAAATCCATAGTGATGGTGGACACAATAATCATGTTGGGCCAATAAAATTATTAGAAAAATATGGCAAATAAAACTTCTTGATGGCTGAGTCAGCATGCATGTGATGATATCACCATGGGAAGGAATGGTGGTGAAAGCATTGGTGCATGTGATGGGTATAACTCCTGACATGAGAGCAGTCTAAAAGCTCTCACATCACATATGGCAAGCAATTGGGATTTTAAGACAGCTGTTAGCGTTTCATTTCAGTAACTTCGAATGTGTTTTCAACCGACATGTCTCAATGCCTGCAAGTTAACATGGATCACGATGATGTCAGTGCATGCACATCTGACTTGAGTTTAGAGGCAACAGCTTGCAACTTGACAAACGTTTTTGGTAAAATCAAACTAGCCTTCAAATAATTCGTAATTAAATGGGTGGTCCATCAGCAAAAGTACTTCTCAATGGTTGTGGATTTAAATAGCGAGCACTATATAACAAGAACAATAACCATTATTTAATACCTCCATCATCCAAATGAAATTGGACAATTTCTTGACTTATGCCTGCCATCCAAGGGACCATGCTAATCTTCCGTGTATCGTTCCAGTTTTTATTGGATATATTTTTAACTTCAAAACTTCTACCTAATAAAAATTATTGGGCAGACTTGAGGAGAAGATGATATTATTATTTTTTTTCAAATCCATTTAAACATTAGCAAAGCAACATATTTTAACTTCATAAACTTGTGCCTAATAAAACTTGCTTATCGAGCAAGCTTGAGAAGATGATTTTATTTTTTCATTATTCAAATCCATTTAAAATTTAGATGAATTAACAAACAACAATTATCACATTTTTACAATGATGGTGGACAACCATTTCTCAAGAGATTGATTATTTTTACAAGGAGAACTACAATTTCTCAATGGTATAAACGGTGTGATACTATTGGAAAACTACACCATGCATGCTTAGTTTTAGAGGAACATAGATTCTGCTCAACACCGGCATCACTCATATAATAAAAATTGTTGAGTAAACTCTTACTTTTTTTAAGCTGCGGCTCTAGCTTTTTCTCTTACACACGCATATAAAGAAACATGGAGAGTCGAATTAAGAGAGAAGCATTTAGGAGTACTCCTAGGGCAGAGGGGATGTTACCACTTTCCTATTAGCTCCTTATCCTTTCCAACGTTTCTCTGCTACTCCAAATGTTTCCATATGTTCGCTACTCGGAAGAATTAGATTAAATTCATTCCTCGTTCACTTATCTAGAAACTCGAAGATACATGGAGAATTTGCTTCTAAGTCTATCATATGAAGAAACCCTAACATACAGAACCATTACATAACTCACTCAGGACATCTAGCTTTGGGACAACTTGCATGCCTCATACTTTAACCACTTTGAATATATTGCTGTGAGAAGAATTCACAAGGGCGTGATATCATAATGTTAAATGTTATAATTAAGCAATTCAAATTCCATCTGTGAAAAAATGGTGCCAACAGATAGCTCTTTGCTGACGTACAGGGCTTCTTATTTTAAGGGGGGTTTGGCGGAATGAAAATTATAATTGAAATGGCTAAATTTATCAATTCACGATTGAAATCAAAATTAAAATAAAAATTTAAATTCTTAAAAAAAATAAAAATTAAATTTTAGATAGATTGAGCCATTTCTATTCCATCCCGAAGAATCGGAATGGAACTCTTTTCAATTAAATAGTTGGGATGAGAGTCCCGTATTTTTATTCCGATTTCGGATCCTAACTCTTTTCAACCAAATTTCCTCTAAGCTTATTCAATGTCTCCAAATAAAATCATGATGCTGTAAAAGAAAATCTGTTTGCTTGCTAAGGTATGCTATAATAAACTAGAGAAGTGCATGGTTGGAACTTAATCTATTCATTTTATTTTGGATGACAACTTGGAGGCCAGAGAACATAGACTATCATTATCACCTCCCTAAACAGTATACAAGTACAATGGCTTTCATTAGATTAATATCTTTAATTAATTCTTTAACTAAACTAATGAGAAAGAAATGATTTAAAATAAAAAAAAAAGGAGATATGGAACAACTGTTACGGTTACAGAACGTTGTTTTCTGTCTTGGCTACCAATTAATAAAACAAAGCTCAGAGATGCTCTCCAAGTTCTAATATGGGGACCATGTGCCTCCACTTGATTAAATTGCAAAGCCTATGCAATCCAACAACTCCTACTTGTGAAAAAGAGAACATTTGAAGCAAAATAGGCACTCTAAGTGGACTACTTAGGCTTTTGCACTTTGCATTAGGTATAACAAGTGGCTTCGGGTTTCCACGGACAAACTAAGGAGATGTAGTGTCCCCCAGCTGGCTCAAAGGTTCGAATATGTTACCTAAAAATAGAGTGGTCCTAGGATTGGAGGGTCATGACTTTAGGATAATAAATATACTTATATAGTTAGTATGATTAGAGTTGTAACTGATTTTGGTAAGTCATGAAAATACTTGGCTGCCAGGAGCTATGGTAGGGCACAATATCTGTTACACACCATTTGCGAACAACTAAAGTAACCAAATGTCCTTTAGACCAGGCTGAATGTTTATCGCATCATATAAATAACAATTCCTATAGAATTTCGTATCATCAATAAATAGTTGTTTAAACATGTATAGAAAATGGTAGATTATTGAAGATCACATGTAATCTAGATGTGTTAGCTTGTAATCTCGAACATGTATGAAAATGACCGTGCCGATGATTCTCCATCAAAATGTTCTCTTTCTCAAACTACTAAATATTAGGAATGATCGAAAGAGCAAAAATGTGCTTCTTTTTTTGAGCAAAACAATAAAGATTATATATTTCTTAAAGTTAATAAGGAGTTAACGAATTTGTACGAGCTTAATGATTGTAAACCATGCACCATGTAGTAAGTTACGTCTAGTATCTAGTAAAATATGTAAACTATGACTGTGAAATATATTTAGATCTCTCTTAACCTAGAATCTAGTAAGTTATGTCCAAAAGGAGGTGCATATCTTCTACTTCAATTCAATGAGTCAAGGTAACACTTTCTCACCAACAACAATATACTCCATGAGAATGGAACACCATCTATGACCTTTTATTTTCCCTCTTCTCGTCAATTGTCAACTCTTCTCTATCTATGCTTTGTATCATTGTGCGCTCTAGACTACCATTTAGTGACCAATCAGCATAAAATAGAGCTGAAAATCAACTGGATATCATAACGATATCTGCTTCAGTTGATGAATATATATATAAATATGGATATTCATAAGGTGCTAAAATTCATATCCATATTTATTTTAAATGGATACAAAGATAAATTACTACTAGTAGTGTGTGTCTATATATATATATAATAGTTAAACTTTTTGAGCTATCAATAAAGGATATTGGTATATGTGAAAGGTAATTTAAGTTATATTAAATATTGTTATATGTTCTTCTTTGAAGTTTATGAAAATCATATAATACCCAAGAGAATAGCAAGCATAATCAGGTATTATTCAAGCAGGGATTAAATAGTTATCTAGCAATATGGATATCTACTTTTCATTGACGAATGCAAATATGGATGCAGATACTAGTTGGACGTGAAAATATGTAAGTCATATGGATTCGGATATAAAAATGGAACCTGCATATAATCTATTTTCACCTCTTTTGCTGAGCGAATTGCTTTTGGCCTATTTCTTTGAACTTGAATCATTTTCTTGATACATGCAATGCTATTCGAGCCATGGCTAAGGATAAACTAGGAACTCTTTGATGAATCCTGGTACCCTTTAGTTGCTTTTGGTCCCATTTGCTTCTCCTTGTTTCTTTTGTAATGATTTTCATTATCTCAATGAATCAAGTGGAGCAATCTCCTCCTTTTCAAGAAAAGTAGTGGAAAAGCCGACATTAGGATCTTGACTAGGGTTTGCTATGGACTGTCATCTAGTTATTAAAGAAACTTATTGCTGTCGATAATGTCATGTAATTGTGGCAGTGTTCCTTGCTAATATGTCAACGTTCGAGCATGGTTAATCGCAAATATATGACTACCAACTGTAGCTTTTCTGGTGACAACTTACTCTAGGCACTAGCTTGAGTTAAATATCATGTTGCATGTTGGTAGAATGGTAGGGTATGCCCCAACGTGATTAGGCTTCAAAAGGTTGAAGGATATAAGAGTAGGTCCAATTAATATTGCCTCCTGTCCGCTGATATAATTTTGCTTTACTGTTCTAGGTTGGACTTCTAGTAGCCTTTCTTGGTCTTGCTACGACTTCCTCTCATCCTTTTTTGTTGGGGTGGTGAGTTCAATAACTATGTTCGAGAAGTAGATACCACTTTATTCCATGTCTATTTCATACTTATTAAAAAATTATATTCATTCTTAGAGAAAATTATCCAATAAAGTGACATGGTTAAACATATAGTTATCATGAACAGCTAAGAAAGAGTCTTATAGCCACCAACAACCCAAAAGGCATCGCTAATGAAGTATTTATAGGTCATTAAAGGAGCAATCATGCAAGATAGGAGGATAAAGTTTGGTCAACTCCTAAGTGAGCCAGTAAAGAATTTTCTTAGCTCATGCACTAAAATTTTCAATACTAATGTCCACCAATGCCTTAAATTCCTACCACTGAATGCAAGACATACATGCGCTAGAGAGTATAACACATAATTAATCTCATGAAAGAACCTTTTCATGTGGGGGGACCATGTTCCCCTTTCCTCTTTAAGAACCTTAACCATGATCTTTATCCATAGGTGGACAAGTAGGAATGGATAGTCATTTATAGGATCGGAGGGCAGCAAGCAATATTATAACGTACAGAGTGCATATCCTTGCTGTGGATTTGTGGTCCATTCCATTGCTCAAACTAGTTGCATTAATTAATCCTCTCATGTGCTTGGCCATCTCCATCTCAAGTCAAAAATCCTAACCGCCAATCTTATCGGGTTTGCAGAGACCAATGACGAAGGAAGAGAAGAAGAGAGAATTTTTAAGATGATGCTTTTTTTCGGTCTTAATTTTGTCACACTCACATTCCTCCTCCTATGATCATTGTATCATATTTAGTTACGGATCCTCTGCATTTATAACAAATGCTCCAAAACTCATTGCACTATTCGTTAATCTAGGTTCCAATGGCATAAACTTGGTCTCAAAGTTTTGGTTTCTTCGTACCATAGTTACCCATTTTGAATTTGCATCAAAAGAACCTGGAGAATGACTCTATGCCGTCCAAAAAATCAAAAAGAAAATAATAATAAAGGTATGTATATAAATTATTCGACTTCATCTACTATAAAATTATATCTAGTTTCCTAGTTTCCCTATTATCTTGAAGGTATGTTGCTTTCCATCATTCTATAGTTTGTAGCCTGCTTATAAACATTTGACTAGAGTTAGATCCATGATTTCATGAACGTAAACATACACTAACCAAATATATTGTATGAAAAACTGAATAAATTATTAGACCGTATATTGCATGAAGGATTAGGTCGAGTCCAGGCCCAGTATGAACCCGAGTCTGAGTTGATCATGAGACTAAGATTGGGACCGATAACCTGTTAAAATACAATGGTGTTGCATCGACTATTAGATCAAGCTGAAATTACTTTATGGATCAAGTGCAACATATTCAACAATTCTTGGCAAGGTCTGTTCTATATATCACAACCAAATCCAAATTTTAGCCGGTTGGTCTAGCTTCTGCTTGATGAGTTTTCGAAGCCAAATCTTGTTAGTGGGAGCTTTTGGGTGTGAACCACTTTTAAGAACCATACTGATCAGGACCAAATAAACCAAAGTACTGAAGCATGATGTTAGTCATCAACTTCCAAGCTTTTAATTATTTTTACCCCGCTTGCTAAAAGCATTGGAATCAATTGATGTGATGACAGGATTTCGTTGCCCAGGTTGGATTGAGCTACCTCTTCTTTTTGACCGATGGTCACAAAAGCTGAAAAGGAGATGAAAAGAGGATCATTATCCTTTCATATAACTTAGACTAGGATCTGTTCACTTAAAAAGAGCATAAACTTTGGATTTTGTGTACAATATCACAACGATCTTTCGTGCAAAAAAATGATTGATGTTTCTGTGCGACGTCGATCATTAGATTATCTCCTACATAGATTTCAAAGCACTTCAAACTCTTGCATTCATCCATCTACATGGATGTGAAAGCAGCTATTGCACAATCCAACGGTAGAGAAGGTGAATTCTTCTTTTGCATGAAAGATACAACACGATCCTGAGCAAGGGCCCCATCTACAAAAGAAGGGGAACTTACCTCATCCCTCTTTGGTCCATACAGCTTACCCTGCCAAACACTACCATTACTGATGCTGGTGACGTGGACGCTAGAATAGGATCCTGTGCTTAGGGTTTTGTTCACTGCATGCTTTATTGGTCCCCCCTCTTTTTTTTTTTGTGGGTGGGGGCGGGGGGGTTCAAGGGTCCAGATGGAGTACTTTCATCGAAGCACGGCATCTTAAGCATGATTTATAATAGTCTCAAGTGTAATTGGAATAAATTTTCTGAGCATTTTAAACATGTAAGTGAGATTATGGCTCACAATGTTGTGAAAAAACATGAGAAGTTTAAAGTTTTCATCCATTCCATCAGCCATGACATAGAATTGTGCCAGCTACCACCTTAGAAGATTACATACCAGGTATCTTAAGAGCTACATGTTATGACTTAAGAGCTAACATGAGAACCTTTTTATGTTCTATTAATTCCATCAGACATGACATATAGTTGTGCTAGCTGCCACCTTAGGAGATCACATATTAGTTATCTCAAGACTATGAGCTATATTTTATTAGAGGTTTTTGTGGGTTAAGCACCTTAGATACAAGAAAATATAACCTGAAAACCTCAAGTCAGACGACACAACGACGAGTCTAAGCTGTTGCCGGAAAAGAGAAGTTTAAGGCCGGGAAAGAATGTTAGCAGAGAGCTAATCATCTAGTGCAAAGTCGTACTTGTTCCATTGCTTTTGTATTTAATTCTCGCTTGTTAGTTCCAAATTTCTGTGCCAATTTAGTTAATTTCTCATGTAACACGAACAACAAAAAGTGATGATCAACCATAGGATTGTCCCAACTCCCAAGTGAAATAACCCTTTTATGCGTACCATCAACTTGACCTTCAATTTTCCTCTCCATACTGAAATCAATCCCACTAGGAAAAACTTCTCTTCATTATACCTCATGAGAACCAATTGAGAACGCTTCCATTTTAGCTAAGCGACAAATTACATCATTTTCCATCCTTAATATGGCAATTGCTTCTCAAGGATTATATATTACGTTGCGATGATTAGTTATAGGAAATTTAATGTGCCATCTCCTTGATGCTGATGCTAAAGATTCATAATATATCCTATTATATTGTCAAAAGCCAGCCATCTGATGATATAAAGAGCCTAAATTCCAACCTGACAGCTATGTTATATTCAGCACGTGACACTCGTGTGCATCGAAGCGCTTGTTTTCTTTCTGGCCGGTGCTCCGCAACTTCCCCCGCTCCAAGCCTACTCTGTAGTAAGGAATTGAGATTAAATAACTTCCTGCTAATAATCCCGTCCCCAAAAATAAACATTTTCCCCAAATAAAAATATTATAAACACACACACCTAAACAAAAAAACAAAAAAAACATTTTCCCCAAAAGCACATTCTTATTTTCCGTATAACCTCAAAACCGGTAACTAACACCAAGATGAAACGGCTAAATTTTCCCGAGAAAAATACGCAACCTTTTCTTTTCTCCTTCCAATTTCGCCCTATTTTCCCCTTTTTTTTTAAAAAAAAAAAAAAAAAATTACAGGATGAAACCGTTGGAAATGGCGCGATTGGTGCCAAGGTGAGTGGTCTCATACACCGGAAGCTCGTCCCTGTACCCTCGCCCGCCGATCGCCGTCAGATTCTCCAACTCGAACAGATCCGAGCTCGAATCGCTCCCATCCTCGTCGTCCTCCTCGTCATCAAATCCTCGGAGAAGCTCCACCACCCTCATCTTCGTCATCGCCACCGGCGCCGGAGGCCGCCGCGTCACAGGCGGCGCTGGATCCCCGTCGTACAGGCACTTCTGGCCGCACGGTCGGCAGTCCTCGTCCACGATCACGCTCACCGGGTAGAATCTCACCGACCTTTTCACCCCATCCCCTGCAACCGCCGCCGGCCGCCCCTTTGACGATGGCGTCTTGCTCAGGCACGACCTCGAGTACGAGGACGCCGTCGAGCACGCCGACTCCTCCCCTCCCCTTCCGCCGCCACCGCCGGAGGTGGCCCCGGCGCCGGCCGCGGATTTTGACTTCCTTGGGCTCCCGGCCGCGGTGAAGAGGGAGTTGATGAAGCTGGCGAGGCGGGCCCCCGGCGATGCCGGAGCCTTGGACTTCCTCAGATCCCGGAACTTGCTCCGGATCGAGCCCGACTTCTTCTTGTCCTGCTGGTTGGGCGCCGGTGACGACGCGACCACCCGCAGTGGCGGAGCAGGGGGGTTCGAGCGGGCCTCCTCGGACCGGTAAAGAAAACTGCCAGTCCGAATCGGCGGGAGCCCGGCCGGGCGGGACACCGACTCAGCATCGGAGGACGAGAACTCGCCGTAAGTGGAGCAGTCGGAGGAGCTGGAAGTCGAGTTTACCGGGAAACCGTGGCGGTTATCGGGCTTGCGAAGTCGGGTCACCGCCACGGTGCTTCTCTTCTCCGCCGGCCACCGGCCGGCTACAGAGCTCTGCTGCTTCTTAGCGGCGGCCGGGACGCGGTCGTATATCTGGCGGTCGGGCGCTCCACCGGTGCGATGCTCTCTTACTGCTCCGCCGTCGTTCTCGTCGATGGAGCGGTAGATGGCGTCGAGGAGGGTCGAGGAGAACGACGGGTTAACGTTACCGCACCGCACGGGCGGCTTCGGCCACCTCTCCATCCACACAACTAAACGATAAACAAAGACAAAGACAAATCGAAAGAAAAAAAGGAAAAAGGGAAAATTGGGTTTTCTTACTATTTTCACCTCTTTTTTCTCTGCTATTTATTTCTCTGTCACCTCCATGAAAATTAGATAAATTCGATTATTTTTTTGTTTTTTTGGGGAGGAGAGGAGGAGAAGAGGAGTAGAAGAAGACGGGGAGGAGGCGGTGGAGTGGGGAGGGGAGTTGATCGGAGTATAGAGGTCGAGGGGCGTCGCGCCCCCTATTTAGCTCTCACGCGCAGGGCTGGAGCCGACGTGGCATTTTGTCGCTGTTCTTTAGGTGGTGGGACCCGGGTAATGTCGTGCGGCTGACGGCGCTGGGAGCACCGGCTGGGATCGGATTCTCCATCTGCCCCACGTACGCTTACCCCCTTACCGTTATTATGCCTCTTGACGGAAGTAACGGTCATCGTTCTTCCCGTCATAAAAATATAGCTATCATAACCATAATATACGTGACGGCCGTGGGTTCAGACTATGAGGTGCCGTATGGACCTGCTTGCAAGTGATCGGGAGTGAGTATAGAAGGCAGTTTGGTGATAGAAGGAACCCAATGAACTCAAAAGTTGATTCCTAAAATGACCTTGCTATTTTATCTACGTATCCCAATAAAATAATGGGAATTATAGGAAGAAAGAGACGTACCCAATGGAAAGGAGAGGAGAGGTAGATATTCTCTGCTATTTCTTTGAATATTTTGCAAGCTTTTGGGCAATTGGCGATTCAGTGCATCAAAGGGGTGGGGCAACGAGAGGGGTATTTTAATAAGTAATTGACTACCGAGGACCATTTTACGCGGTTATAGAGAGAGAGAGAGGGGGGGGGGGGGAGTGAGTTGGTGGAGGGGGAGAGCAGGCGCACGGGGATCCAATCTTTGTTTTATTATGGTAACGAGGACTTTGTGGGCATCGATCCCAGTTGTCCTTTTCAGGCGAGGAATGCTTGTGTCGGGTTTTAATTTTGACATAAATGGGTCGGAAATTCTCGTCGCAACGATAAATGTAAATAAAATTGGTACTTTGAAATTTCTATCCTGGAAATGGGTGTGTATATGTATAAAATTGGTACGTTGATATGGTTGCTTTGTATCCGAGCAATGGATGTCACAACAAATATAAATTAGAAATTTTTAATGGTTTACATAGACAATATTTGTGGATCTCACCATTTTTTTACATATTATTTTGTTTCATGACAAATATGATACGCACTTTCTTAATATCTTTAACCTTCCAAATCTTGGCGAATACAAAATCCTATCCAAGATTTTGATACCTCATCAGCAAATTACTTATAATTTTATAATGTATATTGTTTGTAACTCAAATTATAGATTCTAATGTTCAATTTGAAATAAGAATATTTGCTTTGCTTTTAGAATTAAGAATGATCATTTACATGAAAATATGCTTAGTTGGGATCAGTTTTTATCCGATGAAATGTGTCAAATTATGTGAAATTATTCATGGATCAGTGCTATATCATTTGTTTTCTTGTTCCTTGGCTTCTTGATGGTTTTTCAATTGAGTCGGAAAGGAGCTCCTAAATTTTCTTGGAAAGAAATCTTCGACCATTAACATCCTTTATATTTTTCATCTTTTCTTTCTCTCTTTCTTATAAAATATGCACTCTAATTCGTATTATTTTTGGGGATGGTACTTTACTTCCTCCATTTCCTTCGTTGAAATGTGCCTTGTAATATCCAAAGTCTCATGGAAGAAAGGAAGAGTGACCGATCAAAATCACCAAGAATAAAAAGAGGAACAAAAACTGGTGATCTGTTTTTTGGACTAAATCTTTTTCTTCTTTCTTATACTTTTTTTTTTTTCATTTTTAAATTTCTATTTTTGTTTATTCTTTTATGTTCCTTAATTTTATAATTGAATATATTTTGTTGATTTTTTTAAACCACTTAGAAATAAGCAGGCGGCAAAAAGCAGCAGGAAGTTAGAACCTTTTTGCCCCATGAATCAGCTCATTTTAGATGCATTCTTGAACAAGTTATACTGCTCAAAGACCATAACGGAAGATGCTAACATGAAAGCTAATGAATGAAGGCAAACATGACACATTGTATTCATCCTATCATCTTCTTCTACCATAAAGGATATCATATCTCATATCTCGGCAAAAAAGAATGCACATCTCACGCCCCGTCTCGGCCGGTGTCCGGAGTCGGATTAATGTTATCCTGCTCCTGGCGATATCAAGACTTTGGTATGGGTCATGAGAAGCTTTGGCACATGTGAGAGGACAAGTTAAATCATGTCCCTTAGAAGTATTAGTTGTTTTTTATTTACTCTTATCTAGATTTGGTTGCTTGCAACTGTTGGCTGAGCATGTCTTGTTGGGTTGTGAATTTAGTGTTTTTGGAGCTTTTGCCCGTGCGTGACTAGTTTAAGGGAACATGCATGGAGGGCAAAAGGTGACATGGCCCGAGACGGGTCAAAGAAATGTAGCAGGTGATGCACCAATCATTTGCCCTCGTGGTTCTTCTTTCTAGGCTTTTGGAGAGTAGGGTGGTCCTCTGAGATTTTAAATTGGATCCGGGAAAGTTTCGAAAGCCTAGGAAGCATGCTCTACCCTCACTAGATTTAATAAATAATAAATAATAAAGCCATGGGAGAGGAATGTGTGAGATTAAAGCCACACAAGAGGAAAAAAAAGAGAAAAGAAAGCTATAGAAAAGAAAAGCAGAGACAACGGGCACTGTTCCCCTTCTGTTCTCACCGCCACGTTACTTCATATTCTTGTCCGTAAAAGAGTGGTGCTGCCTGAGCCAATTCTTTCTTGAACTTTTTTTTTAATATATATAAAAAAAGGAGAATGGTTTCTATGCAGGAGAAGGACTTTTGATAAATGTGATTTTTATTGCTCAAAAAGATAAATTTGATTTATAAGAAAAGGTTCTTTAGTACAACAATTTGATGAGTTTATAACAGCATGCATGGAGTCTCTCCTTCTCTAGTTACTTCAGATTGGGATATTGGCGTTCGATCATGAACAATAAATACCCAATTATGGATATGTGGCTTCTTGTGATGGGGAAGGAAACTCTTGAGGATTAGGTGTTTTAATTGATAACAAAGATAATGTTATTGGCATTTGCTATGGCCTGGCCGCTATGAGATTTGAGGAGAAATTAATGAATCATTATTTTTTTGAGAGTGAAAGTAATGAGTGATTCTAATTTGGTTAGGTATTAAGGATGCAAAATTTCTTTAAAGAACTAAGTGGAGAATTTTGTTTTATTCTAGTTCAATCAGAATATGATCACTGCTATGAAAAACTTTGAGAATAGATCCTGAGATGATTACTAAAGAAGGCACAAAATTTATTAATGGAGAATGGAAAGGCTCAAAGAATGGGGTATAGAGTGACATTCCGTGGCAAATTGTAGTCACATACCCCATTAATTGCAACAACACTCAGGTGCTCCAACGGAGATCAGACTGAATTGGAAGCATTCGAAATTTCTTAGAGTATTGTTTTATTTGCCATATACTTGAAATCTATGAATTTATTGTGCGGATATGTGTTTGAAGATCTTGGATACTTATGTAGAACCAAAATAATATCTTCCAACTAGTTTTTCTATATGAGATCCTAGTTTGTTATACCATTGGTTATCAACTATTTCCTGCTCTATCATCTAGCATAAAATATTTTTGGTTATTTTTGACAGGTGAAATCATTCTTTCAATTGGCCAATGAGCTATACTAATGTAAATGTGGTCCCATGCTAATAGTTAAGTTGTGTTTTCTCCACATTGCTTTAAAAAGCTAGATGAAACTTAACGGCTATTCCATTAGTCCTTTGGACTTATCACCATGGATGGCCCTCTAACCTATCGCAAAAGGCCAACTTAGAATCTTTGGAAGATATCTATCATTACACCAACGACACTTAAAACAACACGATCCATGGCTTGGATTCATGGTCAACTATTTTTAGCTCTATCATCTTGGTCATTTTCGATAGGTGAAATCATTCTTTCGACTGCCCAATGAGCTTTACTATTGTAAATGTGGACCCATGCCAACAATTTAGGTATTTCTTCTCGGAGTAGGATCCCACATTGCCTTAAAAAGATGGATGAAGCTTGACGGCTATTCCATTAGTCATTCGGACTTATCACCATGCATGGTCCTCTATCCTATTCTAAAAGGCCAACTTAGAATCTTTGCAAGATCTCTATCATTTTGACAAACAGTAGTGGAGCAAGTGGTGGGTGGTAATACATCAAGCTCCCATGCTTGATGCTTTTGGCTACATGTAGTGGGGCGGCCGTGGACGTCAAGCGGATTTTGAAGTTTTAAGCCATGAGGATGAAGCCACCTTATAAGACGGAATCTTTGTACACCTATCGATCGTTGACATCCACCAATGTTGAAAAAAAAGGAAAACAAAGGAACGATTCATAATTTGATATAATTTGGTTGGTTCATTAATTATTCACAATTTTGCAATGAAAATATGTGGCATCAGATTTTTTTTTTTTTTTTTTCTGAATGGAAATTTAGGAAAATGAGAAACTTCTCCCTGTTTATTATAAAAATATTGAAAAAATTATAATTTACAAGAGAATATGGGGAAAAAAAATGAAGAGAGCAACTAGAGAAAGAAAGGCAAATTGATAGAAAAAGTCCCGTAACTTTGGGATAATTTAGCCGAACATCAATTATGCCACACCGAGAAAAATAAAAAACGTTAGATAATTTATGTCCGAATTGATTAGTTTTAATCAAGAATATATTGGCTTTTCGAGCAAATGATTAGATAGGCCTATGCTAGCATTTTGGATAGCCGTGAAACTAAAGTTCATATAATTAAAAGATGCTAGAGAAGCATAAGCAAATCTTTCACCTGAAACTGAATCATTTTCTTTTCAATAATTTGTGAATTCATGCAGTAGGTGATTGTGCTTTTATGTGCCATGTGGAGCCAACGGACGCAAATGTGCTTCCGTTGGTCCCAAACCATCGCTCTTAGGTCGTAAGTTCCGGTCTGTGGGTGCTTCCAATCCGACTGGACCCATCACTTCTAGCTCTATTGGCAGACATAGAGACCTGGTTAAAGAAATAATGGAAAAGGACACGTCTCTCTCCTCCTCTCTCGGGGCTCTCTTTCCTTGAACCAAAGCGTACTGTATTGGGAGCAGAGAAAGGGAAAACGAAAGAGGAGGGGTCACAAAGAAGCCGGAGAGGCGGACACAGAAAGAGATGGGCAATCCCGAGGAGTAATGAGAAGCAAAGCTGGAAAAAGAGCACCCTCTTGGTGCCCTCTCTTCTTTTATCCTCCAATTTTGTTTTGTTCTCAAGAGGTCCGAAAGCAAGCTAAGTAGTAAAACGCAAAGAAATGGACGGGAAACGGATCCGAGGCACCGGGCCGACCTGATGGACTTGATCATCCATTTCATAACCAAGAAAAATATTTATTTATTTACATGTATGTATGTGTGTATGTATAATGTGTCGTGTTATTATTTGCATATAACTTTGCAATGTCCGATACTCCTTGCCATGCGTGAACTTAGCCACGTGCAACTTCCTACGCTTTATTATCTCTCCTCTCTTTCTTGGTCTCACTCTATCTCCGTGCAGGCTTTAGTTTAGCCTTTAAGTCAATCTAAGTTTTAAGGGTTGGAAGTTAGAACGCTAAGGTGCATTATACTTTCTTCAATGGCTTTATTATCATTTTATGTTGCTTTGTTGTAGGTTTACTTCTCCATCTCATATGTAGCTGTTCACACATGATGACATGAACTGAGGCGCCTTCTTAGGTTTGCAGCTCGGATCATGCTCGCTTATGAATGCTCTTGGGAACTCATTTTATTGAAATTAAGCTCGAATTAAACATAAATATCATCGCTTCTACTAAGTATCATTTATAGTCTTAGTCTAATATAATAGTGATGGCTTGATACTGTTCCAGCATCTTAACAACTTCACGAACTGATGTATCGAAACTTCAACACAACACACTGGCATGTTACAAGTTATGTATGCATTTGCTATGACCTAAAGCCATCGTTCGTCGTACGGCATTTCAGTGGACTGTAATAAATTCAAAACCCATTATTTATTACATATATATTCTTTTTTTTGTTTGAGTATAGATAAACAGTATCATTTAGAAAAAACCACCGGGTACGATCCAATATTTAAATTCCTCTCAAGCAAAAGTTGATGGATTTTTAAGATTCATTGCGCTTGCACCGATCGAATTGTCCAAAAAAAAGATTTTAACATGGGAATAGAAATCATTGCATTTAAAGCATACATAAGACCGTATGAAGTGGACTATGTACCATAAAGTTATATTTGATACGACGCATCTGATGTGGCTTTGGCACTCTCAGGCATGCCTCGACACGAGTTAACCCGTCACCAAGGAGAAGCTATGCTGTTCTAATCAGCCCGGCCGGCCACGAACGTAGTGCATGGGTGGGTCCTGACCATGAGAACGATGGGAACCGAACCACCTTCCAACAAGCAATGCTAATGTGACTGACAAATTGCGGTCATTTGATCATGCTCCTGCTAGGTCTACAAAATTGTAGAACTCTCCTTTCCACTCTTGGACCAATCATCATGTGGCAGTAGGGGAGGCAGCAGTGTTTCATACGTGCTTCGGGATCTAGATCTTATCATTATCAATCTATGGGACAGTCGAAGATATCCGGACTAGGCATCCTATCCCGCTTTTAATCGAAAAATTTTAGAGTCCTCTATGGTGCACTATTTGCATGGTAGGATGCTATCCAGCACTTACTTGCCATCGTCAAATAAGATATGTAATGTACAATATAAAATATTATCTTATTTTTTTATGGCTATCCATCTTATGATGATGATGGTATAATACTTCACCGATAGTGCACTATAAAGAATATATGTGAGTGCATGGTTTAGATGATAAAATACTTGCTTAGCATAGGAGTCACGAAGTTTAAAACCTTATTTATACATATATATTTTTTTCTTTAAATTTTTTCTCCATCTTTCCAAAATTATATTTTTTAAATTTTTTTTTCATTTTCTCCTTCTTTTTTCTTGTTTCACTTTCCTCTAGCTTGTCCATTTCACTCTACAATAAAACACGTGATGTTTAATTCATGATGCTTGTTTGTTATTTAGTTTTACCGGTTATTGTTTTCTCTAATCATACAGATGTTTTAGGTTTGGTATTAAGAGCCGCATGGTCTTCCTCTGGAAGGATGTAAGGGAATAATTTTGAGAATTGTACTCCATACAGCAACTTTGAACTCTATCTTTCTTTTTCTTTTCTTTTTTTTTTTTGAGAAAAATAGTTAAGATGAAAAGTCCTATGCACCTGAATTTAGTTAAAGATAAAACAAAATACAAAAGATTAAAAAAGAGGAGTACAATAAGAAAGAAAGAAGAGAAAACAATCCATATGCCCATGCAATTATCCAACAAAGCCCTAGATTCAATATTCAAAGTTCTTTCTTTATAATTGTCAAGTATTTGGTTGGAAGAAATTCTATTCTCATTTTAATCTTAGGAGAAACGAGAACACCCCCACCCCCAAAATCTAATCCTTATTCTTCTCTAAAATTCAAAGTCTGATTTCAATCACGAACCAAAAGTATTGAAGGACATGGCTATTATTCTGATTCTCATTTTAATCTATTTAATTCCGGTAGTGAACAAAACAAATCCCATTTCTCATTACCACTTGAGCAGATAAATTTGAAATTTAATTAGTCTCTCGCGAACAGAAACCAAACCAGTATATTTATTTCTAATCCCCCTCTTCAAGCCACATACCACTTACAAGAGGGTAAGGACGACCAAAAAAAAACAGAACAAATTAAAATCCTCAGATCCTTTCCCTCTCATATATGTTCCATGCATTGATATGGACAGGCTTGGTAACGTGATTCCCAAATGAGCTTCACTGATGGTGGCACTGATGTTGATTGCTAGCTCACTAACCAAGGCTGGCTCAGGGTGACAACATTTCCTTTAGCAATGGTTCAAAACCACTTAAAACTTTGTGAGTCTTGTTATCATTCCACCAACAACAAGGGTGAGGCAAGAGGTTGGTGTGAATACATCAAACTTCGTTCTTATGGGAACCATGTCATCAGCTGTTTGGTGGATGTCGGATCCCGGTGGAGAGCCTCCAAAAGCTGGAATCTTCCATTTCTCTCACCTTTGTCATTTATAATAATGAGATTATAACTCAAGAGATAAAAAGTGACAATGAGCAGCAACACTATTAATTAATTAAAAAAAATATTTATATCCACACCATCCAATCTTACAAGAGAATCTGCCGAGATATGGATAGATCTGATGTTTCAACTAAATTTGATGGATTCCATAAAAATATAAAAAGACAATGTTTGTCCAACTAGTTACCCGCACTAGATGGATGGATCATAAGTTCGTAACTATCCAATTACTAAGCGTAACCAGAATTAATATGTTACTTAATCACTAATATTTCATGCAATTCACCAGGGGGGGAACAAAAATTTACTAAAAGGTTTAGTAAATGATGATGGCCATGATGAAAATAAATTGCCTAAATGATGCATCACAAAGATTAGGATACAAATAGCCCATTCTCTAGATGATAATTAAAATGGTAATTAGTTATCGAATCATTGGATTCAGATGGCCATTTCTATCATGAAACTTCATTGTCGTCCGATGCAATCTCAAATCAAACTCTTCGGATGATGGAGACAGTGATATCGATCCCCTTTCGATCATCGAAACATGTTCCATCTTTCAAGTAGCACCTCCACCAAATGAACAGCGGAAAAGCCAAAAGGTATGTAATCTGAGTGCTTTCTGTCTCAATGGAATCAACCATGGAGATGATTTCCCCGGACCCTCATTCCACTGGGGAGCTCAAGTTGGATCTTTAGTGGAAACAATAGCCCGCACACTTCCCTGCTTTATTTCCCTATGATATTGATCATGTATTGGGTCTTTTCCGACACATTGATATCCTACATCATGTATGTATACATAGTAATTGTTGGAGATAAATCCCGCTCCTGCCGAAGCCCGGCCCAATGTAACCAGTAGCTGCTGAAGAGCTTCAGCGCCAGGCGCCAGGCCGAGCCCCTAACACGGCCGAACTGCTTAGAGGCCGAACTCCCCTGCACCAAGGTTTCGGCCGAACTGCTTAGAGGCCGAACCCCCCTGCACCAAGGTCCGGGCCGAATTGCCTAGAGGACGAACTCCCACCGCCAGCCGAACTTCCTGACGGTCGAGCTCCTTGGACTCCAAGCGGCCGGACTTCTTCAGGAGACGGACTCCTCCCAGACGCCCGTTCGGCCATCCGAGCTCCTCCCGGGTTTCCCCTTCAGCCGAACTCCTTCGGACCGACCCCAGGCGAGTCCATGCAGCCGAACTCCTTCGGACCGACCCCAGGCGAGTCCATGCACGGCCGAACTCCTTCGGACCGACCCCAGGCGAGCCCATGCAGCCGCCGAACTCCTTCGGACCCCACGGCCGAACTCCTTCGGACCCCACGGCCGAACTCCTTCGGACCGACTCCAGGCGAGCCCATGCAGCCGAACTCCTTCGGACCGACCCTAGGCGACCGAACTCCTCAGCGAGCCCTGGCCGAACCAACTAGCAACCGAAGTCCTTCAACTGGCCAGCCGAGCTTCTTCGGGCCTCTCAGCGGTCGAACTCCTCGGCAACCGTCCCGCGGCCGAACTCTACAGATGGCCGACCCTTCAGCCAGACGAACTCCCCCAGCTTCCCCTTCGGCCGAACTCTGTTACAAGTCCGAACTCCATTGGATGAACCGTCGCCTGCAGCAAGACCACGGCGCCTCCTTTCCGTACCGGACTCCATCCGACTACTCGCCGGACGGCGCCTTCCTCTCCTCCGTACCGGACTCACGATACCGGACGGCGCCTTCCTCTCCGCCGACTCCACGGACCCACGGCCCACGCCGGTATGGCTCCCACGATCTACCGGACGACGCCTTCCTCTCCGTACCGGACTCCATGCGGCCCACGACTCGCCGGTATGGCTCCCACGACCTACCGGACGACGCCTTCCTCTCCGTACCGGACTCCATGCGGCCCACGACTCGCCAGTATGGCTCCCACGATCTACCGGACGACGCCTTCCTCTCCGTACCAAACTCCATGCTGCCCGACGACTCTCTGCCAGACGGCACAGCCGTCACCATCAACTAAGCTCCGCTATAAAAGGACCCCTCCCGACATACTAAGGCTAAGCTCTCTGAACTCTCGACTCTCTAAGCTCTCCTCCACATCTCTAAGCTCCGGAACTCATTCCGAGCACTCCATTACTGTTGGTCGGAAACTAACTTGACCGTCGGAGGGTCCTGCCGGAGCCACCACCCCACCGGTTCCGGACGGGACTTCGTTTTGCAGGTCCCCGGCGGCGCCCAGCGGCCTCGATTGCGGCGACCTCCGGCGGCGACGGATTTCTGCACCAACAGATTGGCGCCGTCTGTGGGAACAAGGGATTGAACCTTCGAGGTTCCCTTGTTCTTAAAGGAGTGCTCGGCGACGATTTCCCTCCCCTGCTCCGGATCTCTCTCCTCCCTCTTCAGTATTCCTTTTCTGAAAGAAAAATGCCCCCCAGAAGAACCTCGACCCGGAGGTCGGCAGCCTCCGCGGCCCGATCCCGTTCGGGTCCGTCCGCTCCCACTCCGGCCCCGGCGACGCGGGCCCGCTCCGTACTCGCGGTAGATGCGGAGCGGTTCGACCTGCTTGCCCAGCAGGTCCGCGATCTTACGGAGGCGGTGCAGGCAGTGCAAGCCACGCATTCGCGAGGTCCAGCGCCCACTCGACCGGCGCGGGGTTCCCCGGAGCCCGGGAATCCAGTCCAGGAGCGACCGATGTGGGCTACCCAACCTCCGGCCCTCGGGAGAGAAGGGCAGCCGGCAAAGAGCCCCTGCTCGGACCGCGGCTCAACCCAGGGAGAAGCTTCGCACCCCTTCCGCGAGAAGACCTTGAGGATTAAGGATCGCGAAGATTTCCTGGACCAAAGGCTCATGGAGATGGGACGGCGCATAGAAGAACTTCGTCATACTCCTTCCTCCCGCGGTAACGATATTTGCACTGATCCTCCCTTCTCACAGAAAATTATGCAGGAACAGGTACCACCGAACTTCAAGCTCCCGCATTTTGAAAGCTACGATGGGACCGCTGACCCGGTCGACCATTTGGAGGCCTTCAGGACGACGATGTTACTCCATGGCGCCCCTGATGCCATTTTGTGTCGGGCTTTCCCTTCTACCCTCAAGGGAGCGGCTAGGAATTGGTACTCGGCGCTTAAGCCGGGCACCATCCTGTCGTTTGACCAAATGAGTCAACAATTCGCGGCCCACTTCGTCAGCAGCAAACGGCCGCGCAGAGGCTCGGATTCCTTGTTGGCCATCAGGCAAAAAGAGGGGGAACCCATCCGGGCTTACGTCACCCGGTTCAACGCTGCCGCGCTGGAAGTCCGGAACCTGGACCAATCAGTTGCTATGGCCGCCCTCAAGGGCGGCCTTCAGAAGAACGACCTGCTGTTTTCCCTGGAGAAGAAATATCCCAGGGACTTCGCTGACATGCTAGCTCGGGCCGAAAGCTATGCCCGGGCAGAAGAGGCTTTCGAGGCCAAGGATGGTGAAGCTCGCGACAAGCGACGAGTAGGCAGAGCGGGAAGGCCTGCCGAGGAAAGAAAGCGCACCGAAGCCTGGCCGCGTTCCCGAACTCCCCCTGGTCGCGGGCGTGCCCGGACTCCACCTCAGGCTCGGGGGCGGGAAGCCACCGACGGAAGGGCGCGCCGAAGTTCTCCTCGGCACCGAAGTCCCACCCGACGCCGAAGTTCCCCCCGGCGCCGAGGTTCTCCCTCGCGACGAGGTCCCTCCCCGCGCCGAGGTTCTCCCCTCCGACGGCGTTTTCACAGCTACGCCCCCCTCAACGCCCCGAAGGCTCAAGTGCTGCTGGAGATCAAGGGACGACTTCCGGAGCCGGAGAGGATGCGTTCCCATCCCAGAAAACGCAACCCCAACAAGTTCTGCCTTTACCACCGTGACCACGGTCACGATACCGAGGAGTGCATCCAGCTCCAGGACGAAATCGAGGAGCTGGTCCGGCGGGGCAGGCTTGGCCGATTCCTGCGAAGACGATCTAAAGAGCAGGAAGATCGGCCGAGAATGTTGCCGCCGATTGGGGAAGATCGGCAGGAGGACCGGCCGTCTCTTGGCGTCATTAACACCATCTCGGGAGGACCGCAGCAGGGAAAGACCGACGAACCCGAGGGATCGGCAAAGAGGCAGAGGACCTCGGAGCCCGTGACCTTCACCGAGGCAGACGCCCAGGGGATCAGATTTCCGCATAACGACGCGGTTGTAATCTCTTTAAACGTCGCTGATTATGATGTACGCCGCGTTTTGGTGGATAATGGAAGTTCGGCGGACATATTGTTTTACGATGCCTTCTTAAAAATGTCCCTACCTGACACCCGCTTAGGACCTGTAAATTCCCCCCTGGTGGGATTTGCCGGACACGCCGTTCCGGTCGAAGGCATGGTGACTTTGGCGGTGACGGCGGGCCAATCCCCAAAATCGGCCAAGGCGCGGATCGACTTTTTTGTCGTGAGGACCCCGTCCGCCTATAATGCAATCCTTGGGCGACCAGGCCTTAACGCGCTACGGGCGGTAGTGTCAACCTACTACTTAAAGATGAAATTCCCGACGAGCCATGGAGTCGGCGAAGTCAGAGGAGACCAAGCCCTGGCAAAGTACTGCTACTCAATCGCCCTGCGCGAGGGAGACCGGCCCGACCCTTGCCTTGTTGACGGACTGGACGTCCGCGACGACCTCACTGAAGAACGGGGCGAACCTGCGGAAGACCTCGTCCCTGTGTCCTTACGCGATGGAGACCCGGGGCATGAGGTGCGGATCGGCTCCAACCTTAGCGGCCGAGGTCAAGGGACAGCTCGTCGCTTTCCTCAGAAGGAATGCAGACGTCTTCGCCTGGGCCCCAGCGGATGTACCAGGGATCGACGCCGATGTCATAGAACATCGGCTGGCCATCGACCCAAGGCACCGACCCGTCAGAGAAAAATTACGCCGCCAAGCCCCAGAAAGACAGAAGGCGGTAGCCGAAGAAGTGGATAAGCTCCTTGAAGCTGGACTCATCCGGGAGGTCAACTATCCGACCTGGGTCTCGAACGTGGTCCTCGTCAAAAAAGCAAACAACAAATGGAGGATGTGCGTCGACTTCAAGAAGCTGAACAAAGCCTGCCCAAAGGACAGCTACCCCCTGCCGAGGATCGATCAGCTGGTGGACGCAACCTCGGGCCACGAGCTCCTCACTTTTATGGACGCATTTTCTGGTTATAACCAGATACGCATGGCGCCCGAGGATGAAGAAAAGACCACCTTTATTACTGACCGAGGTCTCTATTGTTACAGGGTCATGCCTTTCGGACTCAAGAATGCAGGAGCCACCTACCAGCGCTTGGTCAACAAGGTCTTCAAGGGGCAGATCGGCCGCAACATGGAGGTGTACGTGGACGACATGCTGGTCAAAAGCCGAGCCTCGACAGACCACCTCGCCGACCTTGAAGAAACTTTCGGTGCGCTTAGGAGGCACAAGATGAAGTTGAACCCGACCAAATGCGCCTTCGGCGTGACCTCCGGAAAATTTTTAGGATTCATGGTGTCGAGACGCGGAATCGAGGCAAATCCCGAGAAAATCCGAGCCATCCAGGAGATGACTGCCCCGAAAACAATTAAGGAAGTTCAGCGCCTGGCTGGGAAGGTGGCGTCCCTGAACCGCTTTGTCTCGAGGTCGGCCGAGCGGTGCCTGCCTTTCTTCCAGGTCCTCAGGCGACCGAAAGATTTTTGCTGGACAGCGGAGTGCAAACAGGCATTCGAGGAGCTTAAAAACTACCTCGGCGCGCCCCCACTGCTGGCAAAGCCCGAACCTGGAGAAGGGCTGCTCCTATACCTAGCTGTCTCTCCAATGGCCCTGGCGGCTGTCCTGGTCAGGGAAGATGCGAAGGCGCAACAACCAGTCTACTACGTGAGCCGAGCCTTGAGGGACGCGGAGACCAGGTACTCCAAGTTAGAAAAACTAATTTACTGTCTTCTGATCGCAGCCAGGAAGCTCCGACCTTACTTTCAGGAGCATACCATCACGGTCCTCACGGACCAACCAATAAGAGCCGTCCTCCACCGAGCAGACGCTTCAGGAAGAATCGCCAAATGGGCGATCGAGCTCACGGAGTTCGACATCAATTACCGGCCCAGGCCATCGATCAAGGCTCAGATACTGGCGGACTTCGTGCTGGAATGCACCGCACCAGTTGAAGCCGAGCTTGAATCAAGCGAGACTATCATCGGAGGGAGACCAGGCCCCAACGAAGCCGAGCTGTGGCGGTCGAGCTTCCCTGAAGAAAGGGCCGACCTTCTTGAAGGCGCCTGGGTTCTGCATGTGGATGGCTCATCCAACTCTAGCGGGGCCGGCGCAGGGCTGGTCCTGGTTAGCCCCGAGGGGATCGTCACCGAGTACGCATTGCGCTTCGAGTTTCCCACAACCAACAATGGGGCCGAGTATGAAGCGCTGATAGCCGGGCTGCAGATAGCCAGGGAATTGAAGGTGGGTCGGCTTCAAGTCTATAGCGATTCCCAGTTGGTGGTCGGTCAGGTCGGCGGCAGCTACGAGGCGCGGGAGGAAAGCATGGTGATGTACCTCGGGAAGGTGAAGAACTTAATACCAGCCTTCGACAGCTTCGACATTCGGCACATCCCAAGGACCGGGAATACAAGGGCCGACCTCCTCTCCAAGTTGGCCACCTCTGCCCCGGCCGAACTACCAAAAGAGGTGTTTCTGGAAACTCTGAAGTGCCCGACCACCGAGGAACCTCCAGGCCGTCCTGCGGACGGACTTCGAGCCCAGCTGGATCGATCCGCTAATCGCCTACCTCGAAGAAGGGGTCCTCCCCCACGATCGGAGAGAAGCTCGGAAGCTCAGGAGTCAAGCCTCCCGCTACGTCTTGTACGAGGGCAGGTTATATAAAAGGTCGTACTCCCTCCCGTTGCTGAGGTGCCTCCGACCCTCTGAGGCCTGCATCGCGCTACAGGATGTCCACGAAGGACTCTGCGGAAGTCACGCGGGAGCCAGATCCCTATCGCAAAGACTACTTCGGCAAGGGTACTACTGGCCGACCCTACTTCGTGATTCCACGGAATACGTGAAGAGGATGTGACCGCTGCCAGAAGAACGCCAGCGTGCAAAGGCAGCCGGCATCCGAACTCACTCCGCTCACTGCACCCTGGCCCTTCGCGCAGTGGGGGATGGACATCCTCGGCCCCTTCCCAACAGCGTCCGGACAACGGAAGTTCCTCCTGGTCGCGATCGACTACTTTACCAAGTGGGTCGAGGCGGAACCACTAGCGAAGATCACCGAGGCCAAGGTGCAGGACTTCGTCTGGAAGACGCTGATCTGCCGGTTCGGTCTGCCCCGAGCCCTCATAACCGATAATGGGCGACAGTTCGCTGGAGCCCGGTTTGCCGAGTTCTGCGAAGGACTAAACGTCTCCCACCACTTCACATCGGTGGCTCATCCGCAAGCCAATGGGGAAGCCGAAGTGACCAATCGGACCCTGCTGCAAGGCCTCAAGACGAGGCTCGACAGGGCAAAAGGGGCCTGGGTAGACGAACTCTACCACGTTCCTCTGGGCATACCGAACAACGCAGAGGGTACCGACCGGCGAGACACCCTTCGCCTTGGCCTTCGGCACCGAGGCAGTCATCCCGATCGAGCTCAAACTTCCATCTGCTCGAATCGTGGGCTTCAACGAGCAACTCAACCCCCAGGACCTCAGAGCCAACCTCGACCTTCTAGAAGAAAAGAGGGAGTGCAGCCCGCATCCGGATGGCCACCTACCAACGGAAGGTGGCTCGGTATTACAATTCCAGAGTCAAAAAGCAAGGCGTTCAGAAGTTGGGGATTTAGTGCTCCGACGAGCAGCCGTCTCCTCAGCCCCAGAGTCAAGGGAAGCTCGTCCCAAATTGGGAAGGTCCGTACGAAGTGGTAGAGGTCATCCGACCTGGAACCTATCGCCTAAAGGAGCTCGGAGGACTAGCGCTTCCCCGACCTTGGAACTCAGAAAACCTGAGAATGTACCACCAATAGTTTCCCTCAATAAAATCATTTCTGGATGCGAAATCTATGCGATGACAGGAAAGAAGCAGTCAGCCGCGTTAGGAACAGGAGGAGAACCTCATCCTAGCGTGAGCAAAGTCGAAGGCCCCGTCCACAAAGGACGGGATGGGGGGAGAAGCGAGGACGACGGTCCTCATGTGCCCCACAGCCGGCTAGGAACAGGAGGAGAACCTCGTCCTAGCGTGAGCAAAGTCGAAGAACCCCGTCCACAAAGGACGGGATGGGGGGAGAAGCGAGGACGACGGTCCTCATGTGCCCCCACAGCCGGCTAGGAACAGGAGGAGAACCTCGTCCTAGCATGAGCAAAGTCGAAGGCCCCGTCCACGAAGGACGGGATGGGGGGAGAAGGCGAGGACGACGGTCCTCATGTGCCCCCACAGCCGGCTAGGAACAGGGAGGAGAATCTCGTCCTAGCGTGAGCAAAGTCGAAGACCCCGTCCACAAAGGACGGGATGGGGGGAGAAGCGAGGACGACGGTCCTCATGTGCCCCCACAGCCGGCTAGGAACAGGAGGAGAACCTCGTCCTAGCGTGAGCAAAGTCGAAGACCCCGTCCACGAAAGACGGGATGGGGGGAGAAGCTCGGACGACGGTCCGGATGTGCCCCCACAGCCCGTTAGGAACAAGAGGAGAACCTCGTCCTAACATGAGCAAGGTTCAAGGCCTAGCCACTGAGTCTACGGCAAACTTCACTACAGAAGACGGGATCTCCCCCAAGCGATCATAACCTTGACTGCAAAAGAGGAGGTCTCCCCCGAATCGACTTCAACTGACGAAAATAATGTCGCCCCCGAGGAGCTCAAATCCGACTTCGACTGAAGGAGGCGAATCTTACTTCGGCTTCAACATCGGCTTCATCGACTTTAGCCGGAGACGAGTTCCATTCCAACTCCAAACATCGACTGAAGATGAGGTCTCCCCCAAGCCTCAGCCTCAACTTCAGCGTCAATCTTGGCTGGAGATGAGACCTCCCCGAGCTTCAGATGCGGAGCCTGGAAGAAGACTTCGGCAGTCGCCTGTTCTGGTACTCCCTTCCTTCAATTTTTGAACTCGGGAGTGGGGGGGCTACTGTTGGGGATAAATCCCGCTCCTGCCGAAGCCCGGCCCAACGCTCAGCCCAATGTAACCAGTAGCTGCTGAAGAGCTTCAGCGCCAGGCGCCAGGCCGAGCCCCTAACACGGTCGAACTGCTTAGAGGCCGAACTCCCCTGCACCAAGGTCTCGGCCGAACTGCTTAGAGGCCGAACCCCCCTGCACCAAGGTCCGGGCCGAATTGCCTAGAGGACGAACTCCCACCGCCAGCCGAACTTCCTGACGGCCGAGCTCCTTGGGACTCCAAGCGGCAGGACTTCTTCAAGGAGACGGACTCCTCCCAGACGCCCGTTCGGCCATCCGAGCTCCTACGAACCTCTCTGCGGCCGAGCTCCTCCCGGGCTTCCCTTTCAGCCGAACTCCTTCGGACCGACCCCAGGCGAGTCCATGCAGCCGAACTCCTTCGGACCGACCCCAGGCGAGTCCATGCAGCCGAACTCCTTCGGACCGACCCCAGGCGAGTCCATGCAGCCGAACTCCTTCGGACCGACCCCAGGCGAGTCCATGCAGCCGGACTCCTTCGGACCCCACGGCCGAACTCCTTCGGACCCCACGGCCGAGCTCCTTCGGACCCCACGGCCGAACTCCTTCGGACCGACTCCAGGCGAGCCCATGCAGCCGAACTCCTTCGGACCGACCCTAGGCGACCGAACTCCTCAGCGAGCCCTGGCCGAACCAACTAGCAACCGAAGTCCTTCAATTAGCCAGCCGAGCTTCTTCGGGCCTCTCAGCGGCCGAACTCTACAGATGGCCGACCCTTCAGCCAGACGAACTCCCCCAGCTTCCCCTTCGGCCGAACTCTGTTGCAAGTCCGAACTCCGTTGGATGAACCGTCGCCTGCAGCAAGACCGGACGGCGCCTTCCTTTCCGTACCGGACTCCATGCGGCCGACTACTCGCCGGTATGGCTCCCACGACCTACCGGACGACGCCTTCCTCTCCGTACCGGACTGCGGCCCCATGCAGTATGGCTCCCACGCCCACGGCCATCCTCTCCTCGAACTCCCGCCCCAACGACTCTCTGCCAGAGCATGGCTCCCACGATCTACCGGACGACGCCTTCCTTTCCGTACCGGACTCCATGCGGCCGACTACTCGCCGGTATGGCTCCCACGACCTACCGGACGACGCCTTCCTCTCCGTACCGGACTCCATGCGGCCCACGGCTCGCCGGTATGGCTCCCACGATCTACCGGACGACGCCTTCCTTTCCGTACCGGACTCCATGCGGCCGACTACTCGCCGGTATGGCTCCCACGACCTACCGGACGACGCCTTCCTCTCCGTACCGGACTCCATGCGGCCCACGGCTCGCCGGTATGGCTCCCACGATCTACCGGACGACGCCTTCCTCTCCGTGCCAAACTCCATGCTGCCCGACGACTCTCTGCCAGACGGCACAGCCGTCACCATCAACTAAGCTCCGCTATAAAAGGACCCCTCCCGACATACTAAGGCTAAGCTCTCTGAACTCTCGACTCTCTAAGCTCTCCTCCACATCTCTAAGCTCCGGAACTCATTCCGAGCACTCCATTACTGTTGGCCGGAAGCTAACTTGACCATCGGAGGGTCCTGCCGGAGCCACCACCCCACCGGTTCCGGACGGGACTTCGTTTTGCAGGTCCCCGGCGGCTTCCAGCGGCCTCGATAAGGGCGACCTCCGGCGGCGACGGATTTCTGCACCAACAGTAATAAATGTTGATCGAAAGTTTTTATTGGCAAGATAAATTCTCAAGATATCTTATCTATTTTGACCTTTCTTCATTTTTCTCTCGATATTTCTAACGCATTCACCACATTGTAAAACAAAATACACAGGAGCCCATTCTGCTCAATCCATTAGGCTCCAATGTTCTTGTGCTGGCCCGGCTGGCCTAAACTAGTATTGGCCTGTAAGATAGCTGAATTGGGCCGGCAAAGCCTAAGGAACAAACTTTCCGGGCCCAGAAGCTCGCGTTCCTCCTCACCTCCGACCTCAGCTCGGTTGGTAGGGCGGAGGACCGTGGTGGGTACATCCTGGCTGTCATCCTTAGGTCGCTGGTTCGAATCCAGCAGTTCGGACCTTTCATTAGTTTTTTCGGGCTGCAAGGGTTATTTGATTGACTTGCTTCTATTTCCCCATAAAAATATTAATAGATTTTCCGAAAATTATTTAATTGAGTTTCTTCAATTTCCTAAAAATAAAAACAGAAATAATATTATTTGCTTTCTCTTTCTTTTCTTCTATTTTTCAAAAACCAAATTATATGATTTCTTTTAGTTCTCTTTTATTTCCCCAGAAAAATATTTCATTTATTTTGATCCATTTCTCTGATCTTTCTTTCCAGTTTTCAGAAATATATTATTTGATTTCACATGTTATTTAAAATCTCTTATTTTCTTATAGGATGTTAGTTGTTTTTTTCTGTTAATTTATTGTCCAAAAATTATTTGATTTCTTTTGGTTGTCTTATATTTCTCAAAAAGTTGGTTGATGTGTTTTAATTAGTTTCTCTGATATTTCTTCCCAATATTCAGAAATATGTTATTTATTTTTTTACATTCTCTTCTCTAATTCAAGTGGGATATTTTTAAAAGGTTAAGACCTTTTATCCTGTGTTTGCAAAATCAGTTCTAACAAATTCAAAATAATATAATTGATTCTTATTTTCTTAGAAAATAATATACATTTTTAGCTTTTTCATTTCCAAAGATATTTTTTTAAACTAAAAAAGCTTTTTTATTTGCTTCTTTTAATTTCTAACAATCATTATTTAATTTTTTATGATTTATTTCTATGATCTTTGCTTCTACTTTTGGAAAATATGTTGTTTGATTTATTAAATGCATTTCTTTTCTTATATCCTTGCCTAGTGGGATATTTATTTGTAAAATTTAATATTTTTTATCCACAACTTAGATGTTTTGAATATCAAGTTTTACATTGCTAAAATATGCTAATCCTTTCTAGTGAATTCGGAATATGACAATGATAGCAAAAAATTATTCTTATAAAATTACTTAAAGAACAATTATTAGGATAGTATCTATATCTTTACCAGACTTACTAATTCTCTAAAAATAATTATTTCTGAAATAAAGTAGAATTGGTTTCTAATAGTTAGAGAATCTGAGTTGTAAAATAAGTAGAGATGCGGACAAATTATATATCTACTATTCTATAAAATTTATCAAAATTCTCAAAAAACTAAAAGTATTTTATAAAATTTGATCGATAAAATTTTTAAATAGCATATTCCTGTCTTATTTAATAATATATTATTGATAATTAAAATAATAATTATCATATTTTTATATTATTTATCCAATAATACATGGTGGTGAAACTGTTATAATATAATAGTTATTATAAACGCATGATGTCCCTGCATGGATTAAAGAAAGAGTGGAAGCCGTCCGCTTATGAGGTCGTTTAGTGGCACGATTTTTTGATCTCTCTCTCCTCCGATTCTTTTCTCTTCTCTATTTCCTCTTGCCTCGGCACGGGAACGGGAGAAATCCTCTCTCAACTGCGCCTCCTCTCGCCGCCTCCGGCCGCTCTCCCTCCTCCTCGCTTCCACCGGCCGCCTCTCAGCCTCCTCTTCTCTCCAGCACCGGTAATCCCTCCTTCTAGGGTATGGGAGCTCTCGTCCCCTGGTTCTCCCCTCTCCTTCCTCCACCGCTGTCCTCTATCGATGGGAACCGGCGGAGGGAAGGGAATCAGAGCAGGAGGAGCAGGAGCGAGAAGGACAAGAAGTAGAGAGATGTGGTTGTTTTCTTTTGGATCGCAGCAGATCTATTGCCTCCATTGATCTTTTATACCAGAATTTCGCTCCTAGTCTTCCAGCAAGTGCAATTATTTTGAAATTTAATCCTAGTCTTGAGCTTCTATGCATGAGATTCGGGGGATAATGCTAAAAGATTGCATTTTTCTCTCGATCGTGCTTTTCCAATGTTCTGAATCAACTAAATATGGGAAACCCTTCTGCTTAGGGAATCCGAGCTTTTTAGTCTCCTGGGATCATATCAAAATTGAGAAAAGTTGATCTCTTTTTACGTTATTGTGCTGTTTAGATTTATGTGATGTAGCCAGCTATCATATTTATCAAGGATTGGTGAATTGGTGGTTCGTTATGCTATGGCTGTCCTTTATGATGCCAAGCAGCTTGTTGCTCAATTTTGACAAGAGAATCCAAGAGAATTGAACATGCTTTCTGCTGTATTTGTTGTTATATGCCTAATTGATAATAATGTTATTATGTGGAACAATAGTTGGAAAATGAAATTTTCATTCTGTGTCAAGATGCTCATGAATTTTTGGCCCACAGTTTCCTGTCAACTGAGTTTATGTGTGTCGATTACCCAGATGTCATTGCAGGAAAGCTTGAAAAAGTTTAAGCAACAGCAAGAGAAGTGTCAGTCGACCCTCACCAGCACAGCAGCCCGAGTGCAATCTTCAAAAGCCTCCCAACCTCAGAAAAAAACAACTTCGAGTCCTTCCATTCCTCCAAAGGCACCTGCTGCAGTTAAATTTTCAAATGACACAGAAAGGCTACAACATATTAATGCCATTAGAAAGTCTCCGGTTGGTGCACAAATTAAACGTGTTATTGACCTACTTTTGGAGGTACATGACTGACACTTATTTTTGAGAAATGAAATATGCACGGACACTATCCTTATTTATGCAGATATAGACTGTAGCCTAACCAGCTATTGAGTTTTATTCACCTTCTTACTGTTTCGATAAGTATCATGCTTTTTTTTGGTTAAAATAAGTATCATTTTTTGCAAATTATAGAAACCTATTGGGGAATTTGCTTGTTCTTTATCATGCATATTAACAATAGGAAAAAGAGCTGGTAGAATTGCATAATGTGATTGAGATGTCGGATGGGTTGAATAAGAAATTCTCATGAGAGAGAATGCAAAATGTTGATGGTTGCAAGGTGCTCCTTCTTCCCCACACAGTTTGATCATGTGAATAAATCAAGGTTTAATTGTTATGTAATCCCTAAGCCGAAAGGATGTTTGAAGTGTAGGCACCTTTGCAGAATGCCATGACTCAAGCATTTGTGTACATGATTGAATAAAGGGAAAACTGAAGTAAATGTATGTCTTGATCATTAAACTATATCAACTTCCTTCAAGAAGATATTTATATGACATAAAAGTGAAATGGTAGGCATCTGTGTAAAAACACAAATGGTCTTCTGTTTAGACATTGTTTTGGAAGTTAGAATACTTTGAATACCAGAGCTGCAAACGTATGTAGCTGTTCATGAACAGCTTGAGCTCAGCTTGATAACAGGCTTGATTGAGCTTGCTTAATTAGAAAACAACCCAATCTCGAACTTCATCTAAACCTTGATTATTGATGACCCAAGCCTGAACACTTTGGGCTTGCAAAATAAATGTTGGCTTCGGCTTTGGCTTGATGACAAGCTCATTTAAGCTCATTTTAAACTAAAAACCAATCTTGAACTTCTATTATCAAGCTTGGGTTGAGCTTGAATACCCCTTTCATACAATGAGCTAGGCTGAGCATCTTAGGCAGCTTTTGCTTCTTCACATTGTATTGACTACAATGCATGGTTGACTAAGATATTCAAGAAGGAATTGGCATTTTTGATCTTTAAGAATTTATAGGGTGCGTTTGGTTAGCCATGAAAAAAGTACTTTTTTTGCTTTTTGATTTTTAAAAAGCAAAAATCAAAAAATAATGTTTGGTAACCATGAAAAGCAAAAATCAAAAATCAAAATAATTGCTTTATATGCAAAGCAAATTTTTTTTGCTTTTTGCTTTGCATTTAATTACTTTTTGCTTTATAGCAACGTAGTTATCAAACATGCTTTTTGCTTTTTTGCTTTTGCTTAATGGCAAAAATTAAAAAAAGTAAAAGGTATTTTTTAAAAATCAAAAATCAAAATCTGTAACCAATGCACCCATCTGCTTCCTATTTAACAAATTAGATACCATGCTATGGTATGATTATAGACAATACCACGTATATTAAATTTTATTAAATGGTATTTTCTTAATCGATTATCTACCAAAAGTTTATTCTATGCCTCCTAAATCTTAACAAGGGAAAATAGTAGCATAAAATTGATGCTGCCATTTTTTTTTAATAATTGAATTTTGTTAACTATTGTAACTCACATTGATGGAGGTGAAAATTACATATTTACCGATTTTATATAAATGGAACCTAATCATCATATGGAACAAGAGGGAAAGCAAGAGGAGGGCCAGAAACAAAACATGGAGGAAGAACAGGATGTAGGGAAGCGAGGATAAGAAATTGAAGGCAAAGTGATAGGGAGGGGGAAGAGTTAGAAGGATAAATTGAATAATAAGAAAATAAATAGAAAACAGGAGAAATTGCACCTTTGTTCTGATTGTAGAAAAGAAAGAAACAAAAGGGATGACGAAGAAGAAGAAGATAAATAAGAGGCAACAAAGAAACTAAGTGGGAAAGAAATGAAAAAAAAAAAACAAAGAGGAAAGTGGAAGGTGGTGAGGAAGAAAAGAAAAGGAAAGAAAAAAAAGGCAACCGCTGAAATTTCACAAGGAAAAAGGTGGTAGAAGAGTAGAAAGATGAAAAGAAAGGGAAAAAATGCAACTGCTGAAATTTCACAGGAAAAAGTGGTAGAAGAGTAGAAAGATGGAAAGCTATACCCTATTGTATATCATAGTGTTCTTAGATTTTGGTATTACCCAAACGTATATTATTATTTAGGGATATACCTATGCAAGTCTGCGTGCATTACCATAGTCAAATACATTAGTCATGGTTTCTAGTACATAAGTTTTGCTGATACATAATTTAAAAATTAAACTTAAGGCTTCATTAATAATTATTATTTAGGGATATACCTCTGCAAGTTTGCATGCTTTACTGTAGTCAAAAACATTAGTCATGGTTTCTAATACATAAGTTACGATGATACATAATTTAAAAATTGAACTTAAGGCTTCATTAATAATCAGTTTGATAATTACATAAAGCTAAATCTTCCTAAACTAATTTTTTTTTTTTGTGGATAAACTAATTGTTTTTGAACATTCAAAGGGCTGCCTAGTCTAATCAAGTGGTCAATCTTAGGCAGCTTATTTCTTACCTAATTACCCAGGTGGCTGCTACAACATTGTTGGAATAGATTGCTGCATATTGCTTGCATGGGAGTTAAAGCATAGCCAAGCGTGATTTCTGTGAATCTACAGCATATAAATGTTGTAAAGTTGAATAAAGAAAATAAAACTAACAAATTATATGTCTTTTAAGAAAAAATGAAATGGGCTGCCTGATTCTGCTTTAAAGCTTCAGTTGAGCCAACTTGGAATATTTCTTGCTTCTCTGTGTATAGCGGTAGCTGGAACCATGAAACAACAGTGAAATTGATATCATCACTATATGTTAGGGGCTGTTGTAGCTAAAACAGTTGCTGTATCATCTCTTGGCTCTCTCTCTCACTCTCATGTGCTAATAATATATTTCCTCTTTCAAACTTTTGCAGACAAGACAGTCCCTCACACCAGAACAGATAAATGAAGCATGCTATGTTGACATAAATGCAAATAAGGCAGTCTTTGACAGTTTGAGGAATAATCATAAAGTAAATTATGATGGGAAGTGTTTTTCTTACAAGGTAATGACCTTCGTGCACTAGAATACCAATATGTGTGTATATGTATAGTATGAATGGGTTTATTATTGTTTCTTGAGACCTCTTCCATTGCTGAATTCCCCAAACCCTTTCTCTTTTCTCATTTCTGTTTTTTTGCACATTGCATGCTTATGTCCATGGATTTGAGAAATGGTTGTATTTAGAGTTAGGTTTCCATCAAAGTCTGATGGTTCCATGTTCCAGTGATCTAGACCATCCAATAGATTACAACCTAATTGATGGACCTTGGTTAAATTGCCATGTGATTATCTTATGACTAGCTAGTCTTATGAATATTTTTTCCATTTATGCTAAAATGCCTGAAGAGTGAACTGTCAATAGCTTAGAAGAATTATTCAAGTGTCTCATTGATATTTTGCTTCAAATGATAACTGACTAAAGTCTGAAGGGCTTGTTGAATGACATCATACGACCAGTAGCCTACCACCAGAATCCGTTTTCATTTATGCAGTAAGTATCGGCCGCATTATGCCTATCTCTACCTGCTGTTGCATTCCAGGACCCTGTGGCAGAACTTCAGTTGTCGAGTGCACCATATCATGCAAACTAAATAAAATAGTGTTGTAGTTTGGTTGTTCGCTTGGGGGGTCATGTTGTATAAATTCAAGGAGTTTCCGAGAACTGATATAGTTCTTTTTTCTAATCTTTGTACAGTCCAAACACGATCTGAAAGGAAAAGACCAGTTGCTTTCTCTGATAAGGAGGTTTCCCGAGGGCATTCCTGTTGTGGATGTCAAGGATGCATACCCATCCGTGATGGAGGACCTGCAGGTAGTTTTTGAAACCTATGCTGCTTCTATGTGCATGTGCCCCTAATGAGTGCGGCCTTCTATTTCCCATATGTGAATTCAAGAACATACCATTACCTGTTGGCATCGCAAATTTTATGCTGTGTCCTGCCCTTTTAAATACCGGAAGATAACGATTTGTTTCAGATTTGCCGCATAATTACGGGGACAGCAAAAAGAAATAAATGATCTATGGGTTTGATAATTTTGCTTAAGTGCTAGAAGAAACTGCTTGTTCTCATATATGTGAATGATCTAAAGGAGGACGTGTCCTACATCATCATCATCATCCAAGCATTTTTATATCAAATATGGGTTTGGCCATAGAGCAAGCTGTATGGAAAGATTGAGAAGATTTTACAACCTGCTGTTAACTTGATCTCAACCCTGTGCCTGCTTTACCCTGCTCTTTTGGTTTTATTTTCTGGTGTTTTCTTTTGTTGCCATCTAAAACACATATGATGCTAATATTTTCTCTCTAGGGTCTATGTTTCTTCAGGCATACAAATTGATGAACCTTGTATTTTGATGTTGGAGAACCTGAGTGGTATTGGAAACATTTTATGCGAAATTCACCCTAAAGATGATAGAGGACGGTCAGGCTCGTCACACTTATTCCCCTATGGTTCATAACTAGATTCGATTGCTTACACAAGACAACTAAATGAGATAAGAGCCTTTCAAACAACAGACTTTGCAGCACGTCTTTGAATTATGTAGCATAACCGAGCAGGGTTGGATTAAACATCTCATAATATTTGGAAGATCTATTTGTATGTTCTGAGGATTCTTGCCATCCAAAGAATAACCAAGATTCAGATGCCTACAGGCTTTGAAGGCAGCGGGTCGAGTATGGCTATTGTCCAATATGGACTCGCAGGAAGACATCGTATACCCGAATGACCCAAAGGTGGGGATAAAGGTAGATGATGATCTGAAGCAACTGTTCCGTGGGATCGAGCTACCAAGGGACATGGTTGATATTGAGAAGGAGCTGCAGAAGAATGGCATGAAGCCTGCGACCAACACCGCCAAGAGGCGCGCCATGGCCCAGGTCCATGGGATCGTCTCAAAGCCCAAGCCTAAGAAGAGGCGCGAGATAAGCGGAAGGACCAAGCTGACCAATGCCCATCTCCCAGAGCTCTTTCAGAACTCTTGAAAGAGAGATTGATTCCTGACTTGGTGGTGGGATTGCTTCTTGCTTTTCCATCAATATCTTGTAATTGGGGCACGATGTGCTACCACGGCCAGAATTCCCAACCAGCAGCGATCATAATCTGTATCTTGCCTCTATTTTAGGTGGTAGACTAGAGGCATACACATGAGACATTTAAGAAGACCGTCGGTTGCATCAAAACCAGATTCGTGTAATTATGAGCATATGGGATATGATAAAGAGTGCTTCCCAAGAACCAATCAACCATCAAAGATGGGAATAAGAATGGGTGAGGGAAGTTGTACTTCAATTTTTATTTTAGCGTGGAATGAGAATGGCTCCATCCTTCTAAAATTCAATTCTAATTTTCTTTTTTCTAAGGATCATTCCTGTTATACGATTCAGCGAGGCTGTGTCGCGGTCGATTTTTTCGGACATTCCAGCAGGGCGAAACCTCAAATCCTGCAGACAAAGTGGCACGGGAAAGCTGCGTCACGATTCACCGCGAACATTTGTGACCAATTTAGTCCGATATGAGTTCCCCACGGTCTCATGCAATTGCCACGCATCAAGCAGCGTGATGCTCCCATCGTTATAGAATACAGCGGAGTTGGGCTTAGCATACGCGTCCCTACGACGCCTTCCCCGGAAGAAATTGCTCTTGGATCCAGCTCAGGAAAATGTTGCTGATCAAGGCAAAAGCACGACATCCATACTGCAGTACTCTTCAGTGCCCTCGCGGAAACCATTAACCTGCCATCGCACCTGTCTTCAAAACTTATCAGCTCTCTTCCTTCCATCTTATAAATCTTCAACCCATCTTGATACCGGTAGCAGAAGATATCCTACAAAACAGCCATCCCTGCAAAATAATTATATAAAATGGCCAAAATATGGAATCACAAGCTATATGCTGGGGAAAAGAAAGCAATAATTCTCGCTGTGAATGGACGATTTCAACATGCAGCCGTTAGCGTCCATGCAAATTATTTATGGTCTCTTTCATATTTGTCTCTGTTAGTTCTACCGTTTGTGGATTACATGACCACACAAATTGTTCTTGACCATATTTTTTTCCTTTGGCTTATCAGAATTTCCTATTCCATCAACATCATATGGGTCTTGTTATCATATGAATCCATCATATATAGCAGGTGCAACCTAATCTTCCTCCTCCAAGGATGCCATGACAGCAGAAGCTTCTTGTGACTTCGCATTGCGGACCACCTATATCACTTTCAGTTTACTGTGAGCAATAATCTGCATGGATTTCAAAATCATATGCTCAAATTAAATGAAGAAAGAAAGGCAACTATTTTCCACAAGTAGCACTTTTATCTCAAACGACACAATCATGGTTTTAAAACCTCATCCACATGCATTTCGTACCCCATGCTTCCAACTTGAAGAATCAAAAGACAGCCATATTCAGCATATCTGCAATATAGCGCGGTACCATGCTTGGCTACAACATCAAGTTTGCAAAAATCACCCGATACCAGTTTAGAGAAGTTACCGCACACCTCAAAAGTAACGAAAAAAATAATGTAATGGTGCAGGAGGAGATGAAAAAAAGAAGCCGGAAGCTGCTTTATAGTTTTAGTCTCCAAAGTTCGAATTGAATCTGAGTAAAATGATTGCAACTACAATTGAACCCAGCAAAAACTTTTGGCAAGATACATAATCAGAGAACACGCTATCATGCGGTGACTGGGCTCCAAACCGAGCAGCGATCTCACAGAGAATGCAAAATAAAATAACCAACAAATTTACACCACATTGTTGATACATCCATACAACATATAATAACAATCAGCACAAGGAAATCAATTCACAACGCAGGCATAGATTTGAATATTAGGTTTCACCAATATCCTTGACCGCTAGGAACAATAACAATATCCATGCCTGTAGCCAGATTGGACTTTCCCCCCTCAACTTCGCCCGAGTTGCTTTTACAATCCGTCCTTCAAAAATTTTTAATCAGATCCTTCAAATTGCATCACGGATCCAAAGTGATCTGTTGCCCTATCTGCCATCTAGCACCATTACAGTGCTTCTCAAATGAAAAAAAAAAAAAAAAAACCCTTAATATTGCTAGAACTTCAGAAAAGAACAGAAAAATCACTAAAACAAACAAAATTCCATTTTCATCGAACACTTGGTGGCCTTGGTTGAGTCCTTTTCCCTCTACCCACAGCCTCCGCCTTCACATCCCTACAGCACCATTTACTTGCTCCAGGAGGACATGCTTTTATAGAAATAAAAATAGTCATTTCCACAATCATTTGATTTGGCTGAATTTTAGAAGAAAACTTGGCAAGTTGCATGGTGGCAGAAACTTGATGCAGTTGCCATGGCAATTCGATAGATATGTTAGTGCCACAACAAATAGCATGTTAGTAGTACCACAAGTAAAAGGGGAAAGTTGACCAAATAATACCCATCCGGATCCATTTTCATAACCGAATCTATCTGCAATTTGAGCATCCAACTAATATCTATATTAATATTTATATTTATCTGAGAAAAAAAAAATAGATATGGATATGGATAGACAACTACTCGAACTGTATTCGAATATCCGATTTTATTTATAATCCTATTTAATTTTTTACGGCACTCATAAACCTTTAAGAAAAATAAATGGCTACATTAACATGCTACTAACTTGATTTGCCTTTTATTTAGTAATATTTTAAATTATATGGTTATAAAGTTTAATCATCCGATTCATATTTGTATTTATATCCATACTTCTAGTATTTGGTTTGTATGAATATCTGTTTAAAATAAATATAAATATGAATTTTTGGATCCAATTAATATGAATCCATATTCATCAAATAAAACAAATAAAGATACGAATATATTGACATCCGATCCGGCTTCAGCCTCAACCAGAAGAAAAAACAATCTGAATGCGCACCCTACGTCCTACTTTGTAATCGACACCTCAATTTGTATAATATGCATAGCCATTTATAATCAGCTGCATTGCATCTAAACACGCTAAGCAGGAGGCGGAGATGATGGGCTGTTTAATACAAAAGCAGAGTCGTAGAAGAGCTTTCGGGCAGGTTGAGGAGATCGTAGAGGAGAGAGGGAGTGCAGCCATAGCTGTAGTTGATTTTGGTGAACACGAATGTGCCAAGAAAAGAAGGGTTTGGATGTGGGTGATTCATTTGAGCCGGTGAATGTGTCGTCAACGTAGATGCCGGAGCATGGTGACGGACTTGATGGAGGACAGAATCTATTAGGTAGACAAGATGGTGGTGGAGAGGTATTTTGGTTAAATAACAACAAATATATTTTAGTCCTAAAATATGTTTTAAATTATCAAGTGATGATCATGTGTTGCAATTTCTATTGAGCTGGTTAAATATTGAGTCACTTAAGTAACTTTCAGGATCTAATTAAAATTTTTTTAAAGAATAGGGGGTGTAAACACAATTCAAGCAAAGTTGGAAGGGTCAAAAGGTTGGTTTGTTTTTTTTTTGTTTTTGGAGTTGGAGATGGAGATAAAATATTGGACAAGTTATTCAAAGGTGCTCTTCTAGTTCCACAGCATAGTACACGTCACGGTAGCCCAACAACCCCATTACAGAGAACCACATACATACATACATACATAGGGGAAAGTTAAATCGCAGAAATAGGTGGTTTTTATGATGATTAACTTGTTTTCTTGAATTCATACCACTCAAAATACGAGGAAAATAGTTGTCAAGATTCCCACCAAAATAAGAGTGGAAATCGACCGCCCATCTTCCTCTAGCAGGAATGCTCAGCAACAAATGCATGCTATGAGAGCAAGGTGCCGATACAGATCTTGCGATTCAACAATAAAGTTCCTTAACAGCAGAAGGAACTACAAATATGAAAGATAGCAAGAATAGGAAAACATTTTTAGTTTTTATATGCAATTATAAGCGCTGCATGCAAATACAGCTGTAAAACCTATGACGGTCTATGGTCAAGAAATTCATTTTGTATGGTATCAATTGTCACCAACATTTAATCAACAAAACCACATTAAAAACACATACCCCAGAAGACCTGTTACACCGATCAAGATTAAACCATGATTGATATCTTATTCATATTGTATATAAATGGGTCCACATGCAAGCAAGGTTTTCTGAAAGATGAAAAAGAGAAAAATAACTACTAACCATTCTGTTGGAAATCAACCTTGCAGTTGCAACATCTCAGCAAAAACTTAAATTGCTGGGAACAGGTTGTTTAGGGATGGCAATCGGGTGGGTCGGATCAAAACTGGTATCAATAGGAGATGAAAAATAATGAAATGATTCACCTCCCCATGTCCGATCTCTGCAGTGCCTCGCCCTTGACGGCAACGGAGAGGCGGAAACCTCCGTCGTCGGCTCCGATGACCACCTGGCCGTCCTTTATGAGTCTGGACCTCCAGGCAGCTGCTATCTCGGCCGCCGTTGCCGCGGCGGCGGAGGACTTCGGCAGGATCGCCTATGCCCGCCCCATGGCGGTCATCCGGCCAGCTACCGCCGACGACATCACCACCACAATCCTCCTCGCCGCCCGCTCCTCCCGCCTCACCGTCGCCTCCCGCGGCAACAGCCACTCCGTCAACGGCTAGGCCATGGCTGACGGCGGCATTGTTCTCGACATGCGCTCCCTCGGCCACCGCGGGCAGCTATGCCACCATCGACGTGCCTGGCGGGGCACTGTGGGAGGAGGTGCTCGAGTGGAGAATATGACGACACGGGATAGCGCCAGCATCATGGATGGACTATCTGCGGCTCACCATCGGTGGGACGCGCTCTCCAACGACAGGATCAGCGGCCAGGCTTTCGGGCACAGCCCCCAAATTGCCAACATATTAGAGCTTGAGGTTGTCATCGGCAACGGCAAGCGCTTCGTATGCTCCACCCCGACCTCTTCTTCGTGGTCCTCGGCGGCCTCGGCCAAGCATCCCCCTCCTTCCTGCCCCTTGCATTGGGAAGAAGAGAAGAAGGCTACCGGCCAAAAAAAAACGAGGAAAAGGTGACGGTGCTGAAAATTTTTGTGGGTCGCGGGTTCAAATTTCGTCACCCATCGACATAGTCTAAATATTTTTAATAAAAATCATAAACGAATTAAATAAATTAAATAAATTAATTTAAATTTAAATATAATATATTTAATAAATAAAATAAATAGATCAATTTATTTATATTTTATTTAAATTAAATCCAAATCTTTTTAAGACTCGGATCATATTTTACCACTCCTAGTATTGTTTGGTCCGACAAATTTAGTAAAATTATTATTTTAAAATTAATATCTTTAAAATTTTATGAAATCAGTATTTTTATTTTATTTATTTATTTATTTATTTTTGACTGTTTTGGCAAATCTAAGAAAGTATGAGAACAAAAAAAATAGGTTTTAAGAAAGAACCTAGGCTTCCACGTTTTTCTCAAAAGGAAGGATTTAGGTGAATTCTCCCAAATGTTACCTAATATCAGATTCTCTAGTCAAAAAACAAATCTAGTAAAACATGTTTCAGCAAAATATGTCTTTGCAATGTAAGTTTTTTTATTTAGAAAAAAGCTTCCATTAAACTGGCAACCAAACAGAACCTAATGTTAAAAATGGCCTATCAAAATTATTTTGCACTGCATTAATAATACTTTCATGTCCCTCATCATCAAAGTCATTCTCTAACTCATCTTCCTTCAAGATAAAGAATATCAACATTATGGTTAGAGCAATAGGCAAGAGGATGAAGATGACACTTGTCATGAAAGTGATCCAATCCACATTTACAATGTTTATTTCATCAACATCATAATGATGAAAACCAATTTCTAAGGTAGTCTAACAGAGAAATAAATGATTGCTCATTTGGCTGCTATGCTAGATATATAATAGGATTTTTTTTTTTTTTATCAAAATCAGACAAATAAATGAATGAAGTAGTTGTTCATTTGGCTTTTGGATTTCCATTTCTCAGAAAGAAAGAATATGGGGAAAATGATTGTTGGGATACCCAATGAAAGATGAGGGTGTAACCCAACTGCCCATTTTCCCAAAAGTTACTGTAGCAGGAAACACGTTCGGCGAGAAATGCACTGCATAAGAGCATAGCTATCCTGCTCATGCTTGTAAAATTAAGGTCCCAACACCAAAGAAAGAAACGAAGAGAAGAAAAATAAGATTTTTCACCAATAATAACCTTCATTTCTACCATTTTGATTACGTTGGATCCCACATTTTGTGGTCATATCAATACAAACTTTCACCTCAATATCTAATTTTATCCAGAGAACAAGCAGGAAGAAAAAAGAAGATGTTTTTTTAATTAATATATAGAGATTAGTATCCTAAAAGAATCTCTTTTTTCCAACCAAAATCCTTGAAATGCCACTAGGCAACGAATCCCAATCCCATGTCACCATTTTCCTCAACAAACTCATATAAAATGGTTCCAACTCATAGAAGCATAAATTACCCAATAAATCATAAAAGTTACCTACATAGAAGGTACAATCTTCCCTCAAGCTTTTCTTTTCAGTGAGGGAAATTTGAGGAAAATGACCGTTTACACACCCAGTAGAATTAGGGTTTAACTCAACAGCCCATCCTCCCTAACTTATCGTAGCAGGAAACACTTTCCGCATAAAAGCGATGCACCATACCCTGCAATAATCAAAGGCTCTCAATGGGTTTCTGATTCAAAAACAAAAACCCCGACCATAGGAGCGGATTTCCGATTCGATTGGGAACAATAAACATAAAGAATCATGGTCACTCACTGGCAACAGATTGCGGAAGCTCCATACGTGAGAAAAGATTGGCAAAGAATCAAACGAGATGCAGTCATTTGAAGGACCTCTCACTTCAAAAGGCGACCGTAAATCGCCTCCATTAGAGCCGCTTCAGCGATTCTAGGTGGTAATTGCAAGATCATGGTACTTGATCTGAGTGTAAACAAAGAAGTTTACTGACAAGATTTAGAGGTACTAATAAAGTAGGCTGTAATACAAATTAATCAACAAAACGGAAAAAACAAAAAAATTTACGATCATATGGTAGAAAGGTTCAGCAAATACAGGGACGAGCAATCATCCCTGCTCATTCGGGCACTCAGAATCCAGCCTAGGCCTTAATTCTGCAGCACGGTCTTGACTTGAAGCATTGGAGGTGGCAAAAACCAGAGCCAAAGCATAAGACACAGCAACCTTTTTTTTTTCCTGTTTTCCAGAAATCAGATCACCTGCTCAAGGTCGAGCCCTATGAGAATTGTAGAACTAAACTTTCCCCACAGACTAAATCATTCATCATTTGACAGCACAAGCATGATCGTTTAATTAATCCGCCAATATTTCAGCTAATGGCAACGGTAAGGGCACCGAAGAAAGATGACAGGCATCTGAGATGAGAGCATTACACTGGAATAAACTATGAATCCGAAGCTGATGTCATCAAACTTCAGATAATCCTAACTAAAAATGTTCCACAAAAGATATTAAGTTGCACAAAGAACAAATAAACAAGCACGTCCTTCACCATATATAAAAGAAATTATAGCTCACTGTTTGACAGAACAAGCAAACTCCTCTTCAGAATATCATCAAAATAAAAAGGGAAAAAAATACTATTTAGACTAGTTAAACACCTGATGCTCTCATATAAATAACTCAGCTAATTTAAGCCAATGGGACATCTATCTCTGTCGCCATCACTGCAGGGAACCTCAAGTGCTCATCCTCAATTCCTCATCCTTTGGAGTGTCAATGGTGACCAGATCTGGCAGTGGTGTGTACGACCCTGCTTGCCCTTTGGATCCCAATCCAGCATGAACTTGACCTTGATCCTAAGAACACCCTAATAAAAAAAAATGTCAAATGATCTTATATGTTAGTTACACAGGTAAACAACTTATATTAGATTCAAAAATTATTCTTTAGCATAAAGGGAGCACAAATTGGGTGAGACCATTACCCATAAAGCAGAAGAGGCAGCAATAGACTAACAACAAGATGTTAAGAGCACAAAACAAGACACAGGAATGCATATATATATATATAACAAACATGCAAACTTCAATACTGAAAGGGTATATACATGCATTGAATAAGAACCCTTACATGAATCAGCTTAACTTTATGATCTCAAATATAGTCAAGGGACAAACCCTATAAGTCTCAAAGTCAAATTGGTCCATGAGGTACAAACAACACTGTGCTAACTCTATTTGGATTTTTTTTTTTTTTTATATTCTAAAATGTGTTTGATATAGCCGGTAGTTGTATATATAGAGTCAGACTAGAATCAGGTTGATAGGATTTGTACTCAGATTCAGTAAGATCAAAACTTTATAATAAAAATTCTATGTAAATTATCCAAGCTGTTGAATGTGATTTACTATCTTAAAAACTACTTGTACACAAAAAATCATATGATTTGGAGGCTCCTAGTCTATGTATCAAATAGTCAAAATTTGGATAGCCTAAATAAAATTGAATTAGATAGATTTTGTGACCACTTGAATCATGAATATAATTTTTGATGCGCAAGAAGTTTTGAGATATTAGATGACATCGAACGACTTGAATCATCGATATAGGATTTTCATTATAGAATTTTGATCCGATCATATTTAAGCTCAAATCTAATCGCTCTTATCCAAATCTATTCCTATATATATATATATATATAATTTTTGGATGAGAAGCTAACCTATCTTAGAAGAACATGCCTCACTGCCGAGTCAGTATATTCATTAACAGGCTGACCAGAAGAAATAATATAGCCATCCTTGAACTTAATGGATTTAGCACGCTGTGCCTGAAGCTTTCCACTTACAATCACCTAGAAAATCATAGGGAATACCTAGGACTTTGAGATAGAACGAAATGAGTTGCACGAATCATCACGCACCTCACATCCTGAAGGTATTGGGCTTGCTCTCAAACTTGGTGTGGCTTAATTTTAGGACAATTAATTTGAGAGAGCATCCCCGGTTTGGTTCTTGGCTAAAAATCCTTCATTTCCATCAATCTGTTGAGTAATGGACTAAATGGGAATGCACCAGATGGTCTCCCTAATGTATCCAAAAATTTGCAGTTATTAGATGGTGGGAAGAGGTAGAGAGAAGAAGATAGGAATTTTGCATAGGATAGAGGCCTCGAGCCACCTCTAACATTAAAAGATAAAGAGTATTTTAGTCATAAAATAGATTTAAGTTATTATGTGATGGTCAATTCCTTAGCACATGGTTCAGAGGGATGGACGGGAAGATCACATTGCATTCAAAATAATAAATATAAATAGAAAAAAATGGAACCCTTTTAAAGACCGTTAACGGATGAAACGGGCATCACTTGCTCTGTTCAACGTTGGATTGCTTCTAGAAATAAATTGTCCTTTCCATGATTGGCAAGTAAATTTCGATTATTTTACGGAGATTGATGGGAATCATGTAAAATAACTGTCGTCATTGCACTTATATAATGGTCCTTAATCATTATAAGAAGATAACAGCTAAAGGACGGCTATGATATGAAACCAACTCTCAATGCAGACTCTCTCTTGACAAGGCACGAGGTGCTACCCGTTGCACGCTGACACCGTGAGGCCCTTGGCCCACCCTGACAGAATCCATGCGAGTCTTTCCACGGTTGCCCGCTAAACCAAACTGCGATTCGAAAGCTAGGCCTAGCAAGTACCCCCCAGAGAGAGGACGGTTACCCTGTACCATTTATTGCACATAAGATAGAGAAAACAGGGAACTTGAGGAGATAAGCATTGATGTGGCATCCACCCTCCAGAGAATCCTCTGAGCCCCTTGTCCTGTTCTTCGGCATCACTGTTTGTGGATACTTGTCTGTTTGTAACATTCCAGTGCTTTGTTTTAGCTTCCCATGCTCCCTCTCCCTTATCCCATATTCTATATGTTTATATACCTCCAACCAGAAGCATTCAACGCACTGAACAAAACAGCAGTCAGGAAGCTCATCCCTCTCATTTGAGATAAAATAGCAGTTAGGCCTTGTGGTATATGATTAGAAGCCAACCAAAAAAAATAGGTATCCCAAAGTTGCTTTCTTGCTGATGTCTTAAAGCATCACACCCCACCAAACTTGGCAGGCGTTCATCTCATACAAATAACGAAAAGGTCTTCTTAGTTAGGCTAAAAACACTTTGATTCCATGACAAAAGGTATGCCCATGAGAACAGAATCAAAAGTACACTAAACAACAACAGAAGAATGGTAGACTAGTCTAGAAGGTAGGCAGAGAGCTTCACATCAATGAGATAGAAGAAAGGGAGAGGTACATTGGCTTACAACATGGCAACCGATCACCTGTTATTATGAAGAGCAGGCTTCTCTCTTTCTCTCTATGAATCTATGAAGTTCCTTGCTGCTGTGAAAGAATTCAAAGGCTGAAAGTTTTTGCCTTGTAATAACTCTCTAGCCGGGCCTATTTCGCTTGTGACCCGGCTTGCCATCCGAGTCCCCCTCGGATGATGCCTCCATGGATTTGGTAAAGGAGAAGGAGAGGTCGGCGTAGAGGTCGACGACTCGCCGGATGTTGTTGTTGAGCTCCCGGATTAGGCCCACATTCCGGCTGAGGTTGTCGGGGATCTTGGACTCATGGTTTTGGTTGATCTCATTGATCAATAGCCTGTTCTGATCCAGGATGCTCTGGACCTGGACAAAGCTCTTCTGGAAGTTTTGTAGAATTTTGTTGTCCACTTGGGTTCCGTTGCCAAGGCCTGAGAAGGTGTCCCCCTCCATCATTCCCACTCCTACTCTTCTCTTCAGGTGGGCTCAAAACCAGTCCTGCAATTAGAAATCAAATCAAGATTTTTAGGGGAAAAGAGAGAAGAGTCTCAGATGGTGTAAAAAGAAATAAAAAATTACATCTTTTAATGGTACCAAAACAGATAAAGCTGAGAAAGCAACAAAAACTGGTGAGGGAGCCGCAAGGAGAGACAAAGTAGCAAACTTTAAAAAGAAAAATCTAGTAGAGAAGCTCAAGAGGGAACAAATAAGGGGGAGGGGTTTAGGGGGAGGAGAGGAATCTAGTGGAGTGATATCATTCAGGCCTTAGCAGGCATGAGAGACAAGGACTGAAGAGAAATCATGGCTTCAGGGTCTACTTTTCACAAAGGGATCAGATGGCAAACAGGGCTTTCTATGTCATAGTATAGAAAAGCTGATCCAACTTCATAAGAAGAATAGCTTTCCAGAGCCTTTTTTTAACAACAAAAGGAACCCATTTCAGAAACCTCATATTCAACCGAGAAGTGAGAATTACAACACACGATAAAGAGAAAGATTTTAAAATACAAGCCAATGTACTGAAAATAAGATGGCAGAGAAAATATTTCACAGAGAAAGAGCAGAAGGATTTTAAAAAAAAAAGGGTCTAATTTTAGGGGGGGGGGGGGGGAAAATAGACAGTAAAGGGACCTTTTCATTCTGGTGAGGAGCAGGAACATGAGGACAGAATTGGTTGCCCAAATGCACATCCGTACAAAGAAATCTTGCAGACGAATTTCTGAAATAAGAACATCAACGAAACCACCCCCCAAAGAAAAAGAAAGACAACAAGGATACCATCATACCAGTACCTGAAAACAGAGGAGAGAGAAACAAAGATAAAATTTTGATAGAAAATTCTTCATTACGTTCAAGAAAAACAAGAATCCATTTGGGGAAAAAAATTGGAAGGAAAGGATCTAAAATAATTGTATTTGTCAACATCAATCCCGGAAGAAAGAACACAAAAAAATGATGGAGCAATAAACATCAAATTTTGATACAAGATTCTTTATAATCTTCGAGAAAAACGAAAACCCGTTGGGAGAAAAACTTAAAGAACGTATCTAAAGCATCGGTATTTCCATCAATAACAACCCCTAAAAAGAAAAGAAAAAAAATAAAAAAAGAACAAGAAAAGAGGAGAGGGAGCAAGAAAGATCGGATTTTTATGCGAAATTATTGACAATCTTCGAGAATAACGAGAATCCATTTCGAGAAAAGATCAAAAGGGACCAATTAATCTTTGTTGGGCGTACCTCGGAAATCTGGAGGACTTCTTCCGAGCCGGATATATAGAGATAAAGGTAAAAGAAGAGAGAGGAAGAGAGAGAGGAAGGAGGAAATCCGAGATGGCGAGAGAGAAGCGTCGATGTGGTCGAATCCAGAAGCAAAGGTAGATGAGACGGTCGTCGAACTAAAAAAAAATTAGGGGAGCGAGGGGGGTTGATTTGGTTTTTGATTTCTTTAAGGCTTGGTGGGGGTGTGTTCACCGCCTTAAGCCTAGGCGGTCTTTCACCGCTTCCTGCTGTTTCCGTATGCAGTGAACACAGAGTTAGTATGACATGCGCCGAATATATATGGGTTTAAAGGGTCGCAATGATTTCTACCGGAAAGAAAAAACAAAAAAAAGGTCACAATGCTGGACCATGCACTTAGCCTATTCATGGTAATCAGATATTTGATCAACAACTGCGACTTTCATCCATTATAACTATATGAAGTAAATATAATTTATATTAATTTACATTTTTATATTTTATTTATTACAATAAGTGTTTATAAGAGAAGTGGAATTTCAAGTTTTTGTGAAGAAATGCCTCTTTGCAAAACTACCGTATCATACTTGGTAGGCATTTGGACAATCTCCTGAATTTTTTTTTTAAAAAAAAATTTATATATTTGGTTTGATTAATGATCTATTATTAAATTTATATATATATATATATATTTTAACCAAAAATGGCATTTTTATGTGCAATTTTGTTTATTTTGTTTCATTATAAGTTTTAAATTGGTTAAGAAAAGTTTGAAATTCCCATCTGTCTATGTTTAGAGTGGATTTCTAAGATGTACAACTGGCTAACCATGGAAACTATCAAGACTTGGGTTATGTTTGCACCTCACTTTCCTAAATATCATACATGCACAAAACTATTGCAAGTTTAAATATCAAAAGTTGTTTCATCAATTTCAAATTTATCTATTTGTTTTATATTTTATTTATTTTTTTAAAATATTTATTTTAATCAAAGGATCACGAAGAAGCTGCGATTTTTATTTTTGCTTCCATTTAAGAATATGATACAAGAAACCTCTAAATTTTTTTCTAGGTCCATATTCTTGCAATCTATGCGCTATGTATCTACTGAATGATCACAAGCAGTGTATGGATATGGTGGACCATAATTTTAAACTGCTAGTTTTATTTTAATCTGCATCCCTATTAGATACTTTTGGGCTTGTATTCTCTTCAGTGAGCGTCCACCACACTGTAGCCTGTTGTGATAACCTATGTAGCAGCTTATTAATCACAAATTACACCGCCGCCATCACACGACGTCACGTGGCAGAAGTCACGAAAAAAAAGAAAAGAAAAGAAAAAATCTCAAGGGCAGCTGTATCCTTTTTTTGTACAAGGTTTTGACTCGATCTGGGTGTTTGGCTCGCGCACCGTGACGCTTCCTATAGACCATCTCTTCCCGTCGTATTCCAACGATCAAAAAAAGAAAGGAGAGATTCGAGCCAGTGCGACATGGGCGGCGATGGATGATGCCAAATCCTCCGACGGAGGTTTCAGGACGCACGAGGTGTACGGCTAAGGATGGTCCACGTCAGCAACTCTGAACTAACTAGTTTTGCACCGGATACCATTGTAACGAAAAGCAGTAGTTATTACTTAGACACGAACCGTCCTCACCGATTTCTAATTATTATTTGGAGCAGAAACAATGAACCACACTAAAATTCTACAGTAGGTCGCACGCCACGCTAATCCTTATATTTTATATCCACCGTACATATGCTTTGAGATTTATCTGGATCTACTTGGTCAATGCAATAATTTTTTCTCATGGTTAAATAGAAATTGCATGTGAGCCAAATTTGGTAAAAAAAAATCATCTGATACATGTATATATGTACCATAAATTTTATCATTAATAATATGTTAAAATAAATGAATAGAGCTTATAAAAATAAATAATTATAATTGATGGCACGTACATATTATATAAGATATAATCAGTTCGTTTGGTATTGTAAAAAAAAAAAAAAAAAAAAGTAAAAAAAGGGCCAGAGGTGATCTTGTAGTGCAGTTTGGCGGAAGATGGTGTCATGACATGGTTTTTAACGTATGAAATCATGCCATGTGGACGTCGGATGGACACAAAATTATTCCAGAAAGAGACCGCTAATTTCATTTAAAAGAGTGGTGCATCTACGCTATACGTGAATCACGTTAGTATTGTTTTGATAAAGCAAGCTTTCCGAATGGGACCCCCCGCATAAACGAGGGGCCAGTTGTGGCTCGCACGGTGGGCGGATGGCGTTTTCCCGGACGAGCACGTCGATGTAACATTCTTATCTTCTCTTGTACGAGATGTAACGTTCAATGATTTAGATTTAGAGTAGTACGTTACAGAACAGTAACATATAACTCTCGTATAAAAAAGTTAACATGATTGTTGCGTTAGGACCAATAAGCTGCTATTAAAAAAAAAAAAAAGACTACCTGGATGGTTATACAGCGACCATGTATCCTTTCTTTTTAAAAAAATTGTGACATTATTTTTTATTTGTTACTTTAGCATTTTGTGTGATATAATAATGACAAACCATTAGCTTGCTTTGGAAACCTTGCACCGCGTCTTTGTTTGAGGAGAAACAACCAAAGATGGAGTGCTTTGGTTTTATTTTTATATTTTGATTTTATTTTATTATTTTTTTAAAAAATTAATTTTTAATTTTTTTGTTGTATTAGAAAATTTATAAGTATGAAAAAAAATATATAATTAGTTTTTCAATTTTTCTTTTAATTTTTATGAAAAAAAAATTTATTTATTTTTTTTAAGTTATAAATTTTCTTGCAATCAAACATTAGCTTTGCTAAATAAAGGTGACCACTGTTCCTGTACCTTTTTAGTGATAAATTCTTTCCTACCTACCATTCCAACTATTCAATTAAGTGGAAAAGTCTTTCTTCAATTATCACTTTCAACAGTTAACTACAAAGTCAATAATTTTTAGGTGCAAAACCACAATTAAATGCCCCCTTGCCTTTTAGAAATTGCAGCATCCCTTTTTTTTTTTTTTTTTTCTTTGGGTACATCAGCATCTCTTTGTTTATATTTAAAAGGTTTGACCCTCCTTTTTTATTAAAAGATAATAAGATGATTTGCTATATATACAATGAAAAGTATAGTTTGGGCTAATTTAGCAAAGTACTATGATAAGATTTTTAATTTTTTATTATTATTATTATTTTTATTGGAGATTCCTCAACTTCTTTCTCAGCTAATAATTACATTTTTGTCTATATTTTTCAATATTCTGAAGTCAAGTTTTATTAGACATTCGGAAAACAAATGGGCTCGCATCACAAACAAACTAATGTATACAAAGCTTTACCTAGTTGATTCATTGAACGTTAGTCGACTTAATTATTTTAACATCCGAACCACTTAAAAATGGAATCCTCATCACGTGTTGAGTGGGCCAAAAATTGCTTTCAAATCAATCCAAACTTTCTTGAGGTGGCCAACCAGTCCAAAATTGTCCAAATTATGCTATTGGAGCACCATAAGATTGGCACATTAGTATTGCATGATGGCAAAACTGTCTTTTATGTTGGTAGTCAAAACCTGGCTCTCAACTTAGTTGTCATTGGAGCAAATTTCAGATGCATGCATGCGTGCTCACAGACAAATAAACAAACATGTGTAAATATACATAGATATATAATACAAATTATCACAAACCTTTGGGTTTGTTGGCCAATAAAATGAAGTATTAGAATATCACATGATATAAAATTCTATGAAATTGGTTACACAGAAGATGAAGTATAATTGCAATGGCTATCAAAAGGAATTATATAAATCCAATAGTTTCCTAAGTCCGCGAACATAGACTTTACACTACTAATTTATGAAAATATTCATGAATAAATACTAATTTTTAAGAAAAAATCATAATGAAGAAATAAAAATAAAGCTTCTTAGAAAATAATAAACCAATCTTATAAGTAAAAAATTGATAGATATTCTCTCTCTTTCTCTCGCTGACCGATTAGCTAATTAGTAGCATGTTGCAATATTCTCGTGTTCCACTCGATCAAATACATTATGCATTGCAAGTACCGCATGCACAAGTATCGCACATTCACCAATCATAAAAATCCTAGTTTCTAAAATGCCGTGTAAAAAAATTATGAGGTAATCTAATCTATCATCTATTATACTTTATAGGAAACGTGGAAGGCATATCTTGCACTCTTATGCAAATTTTAATGCACTCCATCCCAAATTAAGCTTCATACTTCTTCTAGGGATGTTGTCCTAAGTCATACTTAACAGATTCCACTTTATAAATCTCCGAGCAGTAGGTAGGAATCTTTAAAAAAGTCCTACAGATCTAAGCTTGCTTTGTAAATATAAAGATATATTGGAATCTTTCCCTCTCTCCATCTCATTCATAATATCAATGTTTCCAAATAAACAAATGAGAAGCAAACCTATATTTGCTGTGCTACAACACCAAAACCAAGAGCAAAATCAAGCCAGCCATTTGATTAGAGACTTGGCGGTGGGACATGGACATGGACCAAAAAAAAAGAAGAAGGATAAAGCTGAGTGTAATAATACCAATCCATGACTTAGTCATATATAATATCTTCAACTACTCTAATTGATGTAAGTGTTATTGATAAGATGATGTTGTGATCACCCAAAGAAACCCCTAATTAAAGGAGAGCATTGCGTAGGCTTTCGGCCAACGCCAGCCTTTGGACTTCGGCAAATGTCGATAGATATTTTTTTTTGGTTTTCCTTGCGTCATAGCGTGGACCCATCAATGACACCATCTGGTCCACTGGCGTGCGTCCATCATTATCAAATGATCTTTCTTTTCGAAATTTGATAAATACTCTTCTCCTTTACGTAAGTAGCCATGGAGCTTGTCCTTTTCTTCTTTCTCCAAGTAAAAAAAGGAGCGTTTCCATCGAAATAAAATGACACCTCCTTAACTCATTCCAAGATTACCATAGAAGAATTTTACAACAAATTGAGTCAGATAAATGAATACAAGTGACTATTAAAATAGTCTAATAGTTGCACAGCATCGGTGAACAATAGATGCATTGATGTAGTTGGTTTGGTTGTCTAAATATAAAATTTGTATTATAGCACCGGTGATATGAAATCAGAAGTTACTAAGAGATCCATATTAAAAGTGATCTACAAACAAAAAAAAAGTTATTAAAGATGCAACTTGAGTGAGTTAATTTTTTTTTTCTTTCCTAACCAGATAAGATGTAGTGAGAGTGTAAATATAGTGGGAATGCTTTTTTCCTGGTGCATTGCTGAAGAGAGCGTGTACTGGAGCAAATTAAGAATTTGAATGATACAAGAAGCGATTTGGCAACTTAAATATAATAATAATGGATGTCAAGCAAGAATATCTATTTAAAAATATGATCTTATTCTCTTCTAACATCAGAAGTTGGCAACAGGAACAAAACTTTCAGCTTCATCCCATCCCAACCGTAACACACACACACACACACACAGGGTTGCAGAAGCTACCCTTGTCATCTACTGAATTTATGGTACTATGATTTGCTTTAAATATTTTAATCTTTCAACATATTACCAGCACATATGTTCTTTGGTGTGTGTGACTACATCCAACAAATATTACTATGATAATCAATAATCAGCATGATACGGTGCATAAGGATTTGTCCAGCTCCAGCGATCTCAGTGCACTCCCGTTTCTTCCAAGGCATCCAAACCCAACTTTCTCATGGAGATCATGCCAAGCAGAATGGAAGCATCCAACCTCCAAAACCGACACTTTCCAATCGAGCTCAGCAAATTTGGCTGTTGATTTATGACAAATAAAGCTCCTATTACTGCGGAAGCAGCTCGACCTCTCACTGCCTCAAAGGATTGCCCAACTCCATCACGTATTAGATTGTTAAAGCATATTCTCAAAATTGTTACGCCGTGTCCGTAATTTATTGTGGCATGGCTTTGAATTTGTCATCCTAAGGATCCATTTGGTTAGGATATGTTAGATTACGGGATAATTTGATAATTCATGAGAATCATTTATCTGAAAAAATGATTGTGGAGGAAAAAAAATTTTATTATATTTGATTGGTAGAAAAATTACTTCGAAAAATGATACAAAAAAAGAATTATTATATTTGATTGGAGGTAATCTTACATGAAAATATAGCAAAATTTATAAATATATCCTTCAATATAAAATAATTTATAATACTAAAATAGTATTATCATCTTCAATTAGTTTTTATATGATCACTATAATCACATAACTCTATTCATAATGTCATCTCCATCTTAATTTTTTTTATCAAAGCTTTTTATTGAATAAAATTTGAAGAACATTAAAATAAAGTCAATAATTACATATGCAGCTTTATTGAGGATATTTTTGTCAAACATGGATTACCACCACTCGAGAATTTGCCAAATACCAACCCTCCATGGTATTTATTTTACCATATCTCTTTAGAAAATAAGCATGAGATCCATCAATTTTTTTATCATCTCTCTCTTCTACTTTTCATATCAAACATGGTAATCTAACATGAAAATCATCTTTCCATGCCAGATTACTTCCAACCAAACAGCCTCTAAAAGATTTGGGGCTTCGACTATAACTATATCCAAATGCCCTTAACAAAAGAAGGATTAGAATTCGGACCTCAGGAATACCCCGTTCGTCTATTTCTTTTTTCCATCTCTTTATTTTTTCTTTTGTTTCCCATCAAAGAGGCTCAAGCATCAAAGGTTCCAACCAGGGCCAATCCAATAAGCCGATCCACATAAGTGTTTCGATGCCGACAATAACAAATATGAATCATGACCATTCAAAATGATAACGAAAAGCATAGGCACCCACCCAACAGCTTTGGGTGGTACATGCTATATTGCTAAAAGGGGTCAAGAAGATTGATGTTTGTAAACAAAGAAGCCTATGGCACAAACTAATGAAGCGAATACAAGCGTTCATCACAAAAAAGATGTGCTTCCATTAAATACAGCAGAACTCAACCAAAAGAAGTTTCAAGTGTCTACCATTACCGGTATGGACCACGAATTATTAACAGTTTCCAAGTGTACTAGTATTATGGTGTTCCTTAGCTGGCAAATACAATCTCTAATTTCAACTTTTGGGAGTAGGAATGGTATCAACAAAATAAAAAACTATAAAAGACAAGCATAAGCCAACTTCTGCCAAACTATAGGAAGAAGTTAGTTGAACCATGGTTTGGATACCTACCCAGAGTTCCGATCCACTCGATTCCCCTTTATCCATAGAAGCAAAAGGAGCAGATACCTACATCACCAATCATTTAAACCCACACCAAACTCTAGCCAGTCCTGGCCAATGCCCCATGTGGGTCTCCCTTCCATGTCCAGCAACCAAGCTGTGATTCCAAAAAGGATCGGTCTCGCCTGGTCCACCTCCAGCAATCGAACGATCAACTTAGAGAAAAGGGTGGTGGAATCATCAATAGACAAGCCGGTTCCCGTGGGGTATTTATTGCACACAGACAGGGGAAAGAAAACAAAAGAGAGGAGGAAAACAAACATCGATGTAGCTTCCACCATCAAACGGAACCTTGGGTCCCCTTGTCCTGTCGTTGGGTATCACCGTATGTGGATCGCTGGGGTGATCTAGTGCTTTGTTTGAGACTTATCCGTGCTGCATTCCCTTCTATATTTTATTTGCTTTTGAGCTCCAACAACGAAGGGCATACATGACAGTGGTCAAAAATCTCATCTGCTCCTATCTGGGATTCTGGCCTTGTGATGGTTTATGATTGGGAGCCAAAAAAAATTACCACAAGTTGAGTTCTTGTGGATGTGCTGTAGAGCATCTTCAGAAGCCCAATAACTTTGCAGGATTCACAGGGAGATGCATGTTCCCTTCCCACATAGAGAATGGAAAGGTTCTCATGGTCAGCACAAAAGGTTTGATTCCATGGGATGAAGGCTTCAGGAGCATCTCCATCTATTTTGTAGGTTTATGAAGCAGGAGAGAGTACCCACCACTACAGTGCTCTACAAGAGCTTGCGAAAAGAAAACACATGAGAACTGGGAACAAGAGATCACAAAAAGGGACAAACGCTTGTGGAAAAGGTTCTTGAAAAAAGGAGGATTGATTTCATCGGGGATTAGTGATGGTGACGACAGAAGAGCAATCAGTCAAAAAAAACAACAAAAACATGGATCAGATCTCGACCTTTCCAACGACAAGAGAAGGTGGAGGGCAAAAGATGAAAGGCCCAGACATCAGACCATCAAATTAATTTGTTCGTGGGTTGTCAAGTCTTCTGGGAATTTTCTATTGGACTACATGCAATGATTCATGTCAATCATACACAAAACCAATCATCCCAAATATTCTCTCTTGTAAATTCAGACATATTAAAACTAAATAAAATTTTGTTTGATATGATAGCCTCGTCACCCGAAGTATAGACAATCTATGAGCTACCCAATAAGAACTACTTAAATGAAATAACTAAGCCTACTTAAATGATAAAAAATAAAAATACCAATACATAGGAATCAACAACAATGTATATGAAAAGTTGTAATGCTCACTCTATTTCCATGGGAACTTCCAACAAAGTTTTGTCCATAGGACAGATACAAGAACGCTACAACTGTAAGAAAATTAGACTACTTTAGAAAGCAGACACAGCATCATTTCGGTGAGAGCAAAGAGAAAAGTGGAGTTAGATAGGAATTACAACAATGCAAGAAATCACCTATTATTGTGCAACCGAGGACTATCCCTCCCTCTCTTTCTCTACTAAGTTATCAAGGTCCAATCCTACGGCCATTGTATCCGTGCTACTATGAAGGAATACAAGGGGCTCTGCCCGCCTTCGCCTCTACCCAGGCCTAGTTCTCTTCTGGACAGCCTTCCCATCGGACCTAATCGTGCCGGCTGAGTCCCCCTCCGACGACTCCATGGACTTGGCAAACGAGCTGGAGAGGTCGGAGTAAAGGTCGACGACCCTCCTGATGTTGCTGTTGAGCTCTCGGATCAGGCCAACGTTCCGGCTAAGGTTGTCGGGGACCTTCGACTCATGGTTCTGGTTGATCTCATTGATCAACAGCCTATTCTGATCCAAGATGCTCTGGACCTGGACAAAGCTCTTCTGGAAAGTCTGGAGAATTTTGTTGTCCGCTTGAGCTCCATTGCCAACGCCTGAGAAGGTGCCCCCTTCCATCGCCTCCTCTTGCTCTTCGCAGTTGGGAATCAAAACCAGGCCTGTGTACCAATTAAAGAAGACACAAAAGAAAAAGGAAACAAGGCAATGAAGAGTAGTATTAAGAAAAAGATGAGATTTTGGACGGCACCAAGCTTTTACCTCCTCATAAAGCACATTAAAACAATAAATCAAGAAGGGAGGAAGGAGGAACAAAGTTTGATACAACTGAGGTAAAAATGGGAAGCTTTCCCGTCATCCGATCTCTTCTTGAAGCAACCCAGAAAGCCCAGTGAGGAACCCAAGAAGGATAGGGAGAGGGTGGGGCGACTACTGGACTTGTATGAGGACATCAGGAGGCATGAGAGACAAGGACTGAGAAGAAATCATGGGTTCCATGTCTTCTTTTCACAAAAGAAATCAGATGACAAGAAGTTTTTTTTTTTTTTGAAAAAAAAAAAAAAAAATAAGGGAGCATGCAAAAGCTGATCCATTTCCATGAAAGAGAACTGTGTTCCGCTCACCTTTTACAAAAATCCCAGCCTCACATCCAAAGGAGAATACCACAAGCAACAACAAAACACAAGAAGTAGTCTAGTAGATAAAAAGAAAGAAACCAATGTACCATCAAGAGGAATCAACAGAGGAGGAAAAATTTAAGGAAAAAAAAAGGAGAAAAGAATAGAGAACGCAATAAAATTTCAGAGAAAGTAAGGACTTTCTGGAGCGGGAAAAGAGGAAAGAATTGGTGTGGCCTAAATGCTCAATCGTACAAAGAAATCTCGCAGAAAGGGTTCCTGAAATGCGAATAAAACAACAACCAGTCAAAAAGAAAAAAAGAAAACAAAGTATATCCGAGTCAAGATCAAATTTTGATGCCTAATTCTTGCTAATCTCCGCAAATAACCAGAGCCCATTTCAAGAAAGGATCAAAGAAGATGGCCTCAGCCGCTGGTTTTCCCATCACCACGAATCCCAACAGGAAAGAAGGATGAGTTTATTATGAAAAAGAACAGAGGGTCCGTATATCTATACTCTGTTACCTTTCTCCTGGGCTTACCTTGGAAATCTGGAACATTTCCCCGAAGCCGATCAGAGAGAGAGAGAGAGAGAGAGAGAGAGAGAGTTATCAGGGATTTAGTCGAACCCGGGTGAAGGTAATGTCCATGGCCTCTGAAAACTAAAAATATATAAAAAGAGAGAGAGAAAGGGTGGAGAGAGAGAATTTGCAGATTTGACAGTCACTGAGTCACACCAGACCTCTTTCTTTGTCTAGATTCTTTAGATTTTTATCTATTAAATCCTGATATATAATTGTAATATTTGATATTGATTAATCCATACGTTGGTGCAAGACTTTAAGCAATAATTGATAGCTTAAATTAATGGAAGCGTGGTTAAGGCAGTACATTAGAATTTGGATTTACATGGAAACCCTTGATTATTTGCAAATCTACAATAATATCCTCCCTTCTATTTGCCATGATCCTTAGTCCACGAGGACAAGGGTGTCTACATCTTCACAAGCTTAAAAAATCTATCACTCAACGTTATCTCACCGTACATGAACGTAAATTTTTAGAAAACTCTTCTTCAAAATATATATATATATATATATATATATATATATATATATATATTGGTAAAATCCTCCCTTTCCGATGGCGGAGTGTGAGAGGGATGAGACACCATCCTCCAAAAAAATTTTAAAATATTTATTATCTATATATTAATACACATAATGGCCTCTTTAATATTTTAATCTCACATACATTATGAACATATAATTAATTTATATATTAATTTTTTATTAAAAATAATATTTTTTTTAAAAAAATAGTTATTTATTTATTTTTAATCTTTTATTTATTCTTCAACTTTTAATGTAGAATAGATTATTAAGATTTTTATATAATCAAAATTATTTACAAATGCCATAAGATAATATTTTTTACTTATTTTTATTTATACATAAAATTAAATATTTATTAATATTTTATAATATTTTAATTATATATTTTTATTTTATTATTTATTATAAAATATTTTTAAAAAATATTAATAAATTATTATTTTACCCTTTCAAATGTCAAACTCTGCCATTGCTCTCCACATTTTATAAGATACCTAGATGGCTGTAATTGATGAAGAAACTTGTACATCAATAATCTTAATATTCTTTATAATAAAATGCAATTGATACCTTCTGATGGGAAGCTTATGCATCTTTCTACATTTCCTTGCTTGCATAATATATGTGCTTCTTATATATATATTGCACATCTTGGTGGGTCTCTTTAGAATATGTATCCTTAGCCTACAGATTGGATCCACTTTTTATCCTTTCATCTAGACATTGCGGATAAAAAAAAGAAAAGAAAAGAAAAGAAAATCTAGGTGAACAATTAGCATTATCAGCACAGTGTTTGGTCAACCTCTTAGTATTTGATTAATTTCTCATCAAAATGGTTTGATTTGGAGCCTCCAATGTGGCTTTTGCTTTCATTATTGTTGGCACTTGAATTGTTTGTAATGGTGATTATCATTAAGCCATTCATTAATCATTTAAGTCTTTCTGGACATGTCACTTTCTTATCCAATTCAATGGTTCCATAAAGATTTGCTGACGACCTCCGAAAAAAAAAGAAAAAAACACTAAATGGAAGTCGGTTGTTATATATATTTTTTTCTTTGGGTAAAAAGTCATCGAGTTAATTGACACGCCATGCATCAGTCCATGGCTTTTGGGATCCCAATTCCCAAAAGCCAAGGTAGGTATTCGGTATACCTTTTGTTACTTTGTACAAGGTTTTTGACTTAGCTAGGTGTGAGGCTCCCACACCATAGCACCTTCTAGAATTCGCATTAAGATTCGCTTCCACTCAAATGAACAGCCGCGATGAGCCCTACAGCACGCGTGATGGTGTAATCGTAATAGAAGAGAAAGATTAGGGTATTTTCGCAACCAGGCGAATGTATTCGGGGATGAGAACAAAAAAAAAAAAAAAGGATGTTGTCCACCCAATATGCTACCCACCAATAGGAGAAGACCACATTGGCAGGAAGGACGAAAGATTCCCTCGCCCCGGTGGGCGGGACCCACCACCTTCCCGGGGCTTGCGAACATGCCGTATGGACATGGAATTTTGGCCTCGACGGAAGCTACGGACCAACAAACAGACTTCCTTTTGAGGCCAATATTCCCAATATGATCTTCAATTGTCCATCAAATTAGGCCAACATCTAGCGCTCCTAACCCTAGTTTTTGACATCATAATCAAATGATTAAGATAATCATCAAGATATTAATATAATGGCAATGACAAATCGCTATCATACTAGCTATGATTTTGTCATTGATCAGCATAGGCTTGAGAGTGTAGCTTTTTGTTATGCCAAGTAGGTTTTTTTTTTTCCAATCCAAAACAAAGATGTATGAAGGGCTGCTAGGCCAATCCGTCTTTTTGAAAAAAAAAAAAAAAAAAAAAAGAAGAAAACTAGTCCCCTTGTCAAGTTCTCTACAGAGATAGGCACCTAACATTTACATTATGGATGCCAATTCGAGCTATGTGAGATGCAAAGATTTTTGTACTCGTTGTCTAGGATAAAAGACTCATGTAAATAGTTGCAAAAAAGAATTGAGGAGAGATTGCCCAAAGAAATAGAATTTCTAGTTAAAAAAAAAAAAAAAAGAAGAACGTGCATTTCAAGTATGCAACAAGTGGTTGTTCTCAAATTTTTGCAATTATAAATAAAAAAATATATAAATACAAACAAATATCATAAACACTTACATGGATATGTAATTGTATACATACATATTTATGTATACACAATCACATGCATGCGTATATGCGCGCGCGCGTGCGCGCGCGCACACACACACATATATAGCATGATTAGGTTCGAGTTACATCTGATGTAACTCCTATAGAGTTACATTTTTTAAAAAAATATTGAATGATAGAGTTTTCACATTAATGATTAAAGTTGTTGGACAAATAATGATCGGATTCAAGTTACATTTGATGTAACTCCTATAGAGGTACACTTTTTTTTGAATTGAATGATAAAATTTTCACATTAATGATTAGAGTTGTTGTATGTAGTTTAATATTTTTAAATTACTTATATATTAAAAATCATATGATTTGAAACCCTTAGCTTATATATACATACATGTATATTTATATATGGGTAGGAGTATATACATATTGGGTCTTATAGAAGTTGCACATGAAGTTTACTAAAGGGCATTACATGTATATACAAATTTGGATATCTCTTAGAAATTATTTTAATCCTATTACCTTCTCGCAACTTGGGTGAGTGATATCACTTTCCGATTGAATTTCTCATTTCTTATTGAGAAGGACATTTGGATTTTTTTGTTGGTATTTAAATATTAACATAAATCATATTTCTTATTTTTATTCTTATTGATGCAGAATTTGATCGACGCCAGATCCAGCTAGAGTTGAGAAAGAAGAGGTCACCGTTGATGATCTGCAAAATAAAGTTTCGTCCAGAGTCGATGGTGGTAGCTCTGGTAGGATCCTTCGATGATCAAGTCAGCTCTTTTGACCAATAGAAATGGAGTGCTCAGGAAAGAAGTCAGCAGAGTTTTGGGAAGAAAAAGAGAGCTTCAAGAAAATATATCTGAAGAATCTCTTTTATAGATGGAGCCCGGAGAAGACTGATAGTGACAGCCATAGTCGTCTGATAGCTAGCCACTCAGGATCGTGTAGAATTTGTTACGGAGAGAGGCACTGTCTTTAGTAGACTGATAGTGACAGCCATAGCTGTCCGATAGCTGGTCGCTTAAGATCGCATGAGAGGAGCATCACCTGCAGCAGACTGATAGTGACAGCCATAGCCATTCGATACTAAGCCGCTTGGACCCACGTGGAGGGATGAAGAGCTTTGACGTATGTCAATTCTAGAGGAGTTCGGACTCCTAAAGAAAATACGGCTAGAGAAGATCATCCGGAAGGAATGCTACTTGAAATCTGGAAGTAATCTACTGGAGGAATCCGGATGGAGTTTGACTAATGGAGAAGTTCAGAAGGAGTCCAACTGGTGGAGAAGTTTGACTGAAGAAGAAGTCCGAAAGAAGTTCGGCTGAAGAAAAAATTTGGAAGGAGTCACTATTATAAAAATGGTCTATGGCAGCACTTACTATGACAGCGATTTTCGAAATCGCTATCATAGGTCCGACATATGGCAGCGGTTACAGAAAATTACTACCGTAGGTCGAATCTATAGTAGCGGTTATAAAAAATCATTGTCATAGATCGATCTATAGCAGTGGTTCATTATAACCGCTATAATAAATTGGACCTATAACAGCGGTTAGTAGGAACCGCTGCTATAATCTGATTTATAGCAGCGGTTAATTATAATTGCTACCATTTATTTTTTTTATTTTTTTTAAAAATATTATATAATTTTAAAATTTAATGTTCATCTTCATCGTTCATTATCTAAATAATTATCATTAGAGTATCATCGCAAAAGATCGCCTCAATCTGATGGCCCTAGCTTCATCGATAAGAAAAATTCGATTTCGATGATCACGAACGACGATGCAATGATCTGATAGATGGAGACCTTCGATGGATTCAAAAATTTGCAATGATGATCTTGGTGATATTTATAGTACTATCAAAGTTTCACTTCAATCAGATATCATTATCTTGATCAATTTAGTATAGGTTAGTTTCGATCGTTAAATGATAAACGATTGATCAAAGGACCAAACGGTATTCGATTATGAGATAATTTTTTTTATAAATGATCTTGGCTACTACTTTAATTATTTTTTATGATGCTGATTATAAAATTAAACTCGTGAGATGAAGAATGATCTAAAACTATACGTCTTCTGATAACCATTCTGAAACTTTACTGGTTATTATGCTTGTGCTTTTGCAATATCTGCTTAACATGAATAATTTATATGAAAATAATTTAAATTTTATTATTATCATCATATAAAATATTTAAAATTATAATAAAAATTATTTAACTAAAAAATTATCTTATAATCGGATGCCGTTTAATTCTTTGATCGCTTGTTTCTAATTTAACGATCGAAATCATTCCATACTAAATTGATCATGATAACGATATTCGATTAAAATGAAACTTTAATAGTATACTACAAACATTATTGAAATCATCATTGCAGGTTTTTGAATCCATCGAAGATCTCTATCTATCAGATCATTGCATTATTGTTCATGATCATCGAAATCAAATTTTTATGATCAATGAAGCTAGGGCCATCGGATCGAGGCAATCTTTTGCGATGACACTCTAATGATAATAATTTAGATAATGAATGATGAAGATGGACATTAAATTTTAAAATTATATAATATTTAAAAAAAATTAGAAAAAAATTATTTTTCACCTATGGTAGTGGTTATATTAAACCGTTGCTATAGATCTACGGCAGTGATTATAGAATCGCTGCCGTAGATCTATGACAGCGATTTTGGATAATCGCTGTTGTAGATTTATGGCAGCAGTTCGATAATCGCTGCCATAGATCTATGACAGCGGTTCGATAACGCTGTCGTGGGTTAGATTAAAAATTTTTTAATTTTTTTTTTCTGTCGTGTGCGCTCGATCTCTCTCTCTCCCTCCCTCCTCTTCGTCGTCGGTTATGCTCCTCCCCCTCGGATGGCATCACCTCTCCTCTCCTCGACTGGCATTGCCCCTCCTCCCCCCATGGCTGGCATCGATCCTCCTCCCCCGGCCGACGTCGCCCCTTCTTCCCCCTCGACTGGTGCCGCCCCTCCTTCCCCCTCCCTCTCCGCTCCTCTATCTTCGACCGTCCCTCCCCGCCACCCCCACCCAGCCCCCCACCCCTCCATCTGACCCTCCCTCTCCAGCGCCTATCCCCGACCACCCCTTCCCACCACCCCCTACCCGACCCTCCCTCGGCCCTCCGTGAAACCTTCCTCCAGCGAACCTCCCTGCACCCTCGCTCGACCCCCACAAAACCCCACCCCCACCCCACCCCTCCATCCGACCCTTTCTTGGTCCCCAGCGAACCCTCCCTCTGATGAACCCCCATCCGATCCTCCTTCGACCCCCGCAAAATCCCATCCCTCCACCACCACCACCATTCTGACCCTCCCCCGATCGAGTATGAAGCCTCCTTTGATCTCCTCGTCACTATGCCCCCTCCCCCTAGCCCCCATCCCCGATCGTCCCTGCTCTCTCTCTTTTTTTTTCTTTTTTTCTCTCTTTTCTATCTCACTATCTTATTTTTATTTCGCAGGTTACCTCTAGTACCGTCATTCTCCTCTAGTGTCATCGTCGGTGACCTTCGAAGCTTTCGATACGACCCACTCTTTATAGCTGCAGATATAATTTTTTTTTAATTTTATAGTATTATTTATTAATCATGTATATTTATAATAATTTATAAAATATTTATAATAAATATTATAAATATTTATTATAAATATTATAATTATCTACATGCCATAATTTTTGGGCCGTATCGTGGTGGTAGCTTTGGATCATGCCATGTCGGCGGCTGTGGACTAGATCTATCAACGGATTAGGTTCGGATCGAAATTTGAATATTCAGATCTAGACCCAATTTTAATTACTGGCATCGAATCCAAATCCGAATATCCGACGAATCTATACTTGAGAGAGGAAGGGAGGGATCCGGCCTTGCCACCATTATTGAGAGGGAGGGGGTTCGGCCTCACCGCCATCATTGGGAGGGAGGGAGTCCGACCTCACCGATGAGGAAGATCGAGAGAGGAAGAGTGGGAGATTGAGAGAGTGAGAGAGGGAGGGAGGGGGTCCGACCTCACCGACATCATTGGGAGGGATGGGGTCCGACCTTACCGGCGAGGAAGATCGAGAGAGTGAGAGAGGGAGGGATGGGGTCCAACCTCACCGATGAGAAAGATCGAGAGAGGGAGAGAGAGAAAGATCGAGAGATGAAAAAACTGAAAGGAAGGGGTTCGACCTCACCGCCATCGCCGACGAGAGAGATCGAGAGAGGGAGTGATCGAGGGGATGGTACACAGTCGAGCCGGCTCGGATATGCAGTCAAGTCGGCTTGGATCGTGATCGAGTCGGCTGGGGAGGATCCTAGCTAGATGTCTCAGGCATGAAATCGATTGTCTCAGGCATGAAGCTGGCTCGACTTCCGAGCGAATAGAATTTAATATGTCATAATGTTATATTTATTAATGTTCATTAACATTGCAGATCACGATGGCACCGAAATGCCATCTAGTTTTCATCCTTGCCTCTCGATGGATTACACGTAGTTCCACATCCGAGGAACAGTCAGAGCATACTCCATCCACCTTGATATTGGCTGCTCAAGGATCTTCACTATCGGCATCTATTCCACCGATGGCATCTAGTCCACCGGTAGCTGAGCCTTTACGGTTGCAGGCATCTGAGTATACATTTTTATTATATTAGCACAACTTTATTTTTTATATAATATTTGTATACTTATATATTTGTATAACGTATTTGCATTGCAGGTGCATCATCCAGTCGAACATTTTACGGTCCTATACATATGGCACATGTGTGAAACCATCAGCATCGGGTGATGGTCTATTACGAAGCGGAGGAAAGGCCGATAGGGGAGATCGTGTGGGAGATGCATTCCTTTTTTGGAGTGCTTGTGAGACGGTCGGACATCATTTTCGTAGAGCCCAGAGATTGGCGTTTGATGGATGCTGCCGTCAGAGATCGGATATAGGAGAAGATATAGATAAGTACACGCATCTTAGTTATATTTATGTATTTTATATATTTACACTATATATGTTTGATTAGAATAATTTTATAACTAATTTTTGATAAATTTATGCAGAGGAGGTATGACTTTCTTGATCATGAGAGGGCTCGAGATGTCCGACTGAAGAAGATCGGAGAGTTATACCGGGGTTACAAGGTTAAGCTTCATAGAGGATGGCTCGAGCACCGATGAGACACTCCAGAGAAGCTTGTTCTCTGAATACAAAACTGTCCTCCGTGTCAGTAGAAGAGGATGGTTAGATACTGGAGAAGTCAGGAGTTTGAGATAAAATTTTTAATTTTTAAATTTTTTAATATGTTTAAAATTTTATTTAAATATTTTTTAAATATTTATTATTTATTTGAATACTTGTTAGGCTATCTTCCGTCAGAACTAGGAGAACCGTGCAGCCTAGGAGTATATGCACACTCTAGGGTATGAGTCTATGGCCAATCGTGTGCATAGAGAGATAATTAATTTTAAATCTTATTAGATAAATTAAATTCATATTTTTATCATTTTTTTGATAAATTTATTCTTTATTATAGCTGATGAGAGATGAAGTGATGCCCAGTCGTAGCAAGATCTTTCGATCCAACCGCATGGACAAGACGGTAGGTTGATGAACGCCATAATCGAATATATTTTTATAAGTATTAAATATATTAGTATATATGATTAGTATTATAGTATTTTTTATAAAATTTTATTTTAATTTATAATTATAGGATCAGTTAAATATGCTTGTGATTGAGGGCCCGGATACCTCTACGCTCCATGACCATCTATCTCAGGTCTTGGGGCTTGAGCACTCTAAAAGAATCCGATGTAGGCTCGGACACATATCGACGAGCTACTAGTCTAAGGTGAGCGTCTTCTCACAGACTTTTGATGTCGTCAGTCAGAAGAAGCTTGAGGAGGCATTGGCATGGACAGATCATGTTGCGACGTGGGTAGATTGGGCTGAGGAGCGCGCATCTCATCTGGAGGACATCATAAGAGACATGATGTTGACGCTCAGTATGCATTTTGGAGTCACAGGCTTCGAGGATATGTTGATCCGCATTCCAGCTCTAGCTCCGATGAAGGCTCCAACTTTAGCTCCAGCTCCAGCTCTGACTCTCGATGATGACGATGACGACGACATAGATTTAGAAGATTTTTGATGTATTTTATTTTTTAAAAAAATATTATAATAAATTTTATTCTATAATAAAATTTTAGCATTTCAGAATAATTTTTATGCTTATTATATTTTCTTATGTTATATATATATCTATTTATTAGATAAAATATATAAAAAAATAAAAAAAATTATTTTTTTAATTATTTAAGATCTACGATAGCGATTTTATAATCATTGTCATATCCATACCAACCGCTGCCATAAGTCCAATGCCAATCATTATACTAGATCTATGACAGCGGTTAAGAAATCACTGCTATAGATTATCTATGGTCGTGATTCTATAATCGCTACTATAGATATCCTATGATAGCAGTTACATAACTGCTGCAATAGGTCGAGATATTACAGTAATTTATAAACTACTGCAATAGGCAATCTATGACAGTGGTTATAACAATCGCTGCAATAACTGCTGCCATAGAGCTACGACGATGACTGCAGTGGCAGCAATTTTTTGGACTACGACAGTAGTTATAAATCATTATTGTAGCTCTTTTTTGTAGTAATGAGTTTGGCTCCTGGAGAAATTTGATTGAAGAAGAAGTCCGAAAGGAGTTGGGCTCCTGGAGGAATCCGACTGAAGAAGAAGTTCGAAAGAAATTGGGCTCTTGAAGGAATCCGATTGAAGGAGAAGTTCGGAGGAAGTTCGGTTCCTGAGAAAATCCGATTGAAGGAGAAGTTCGGAGGAAGTTCGGCTCCTAGAGGAATCCAATAAAAGAAGAGGTCCGAAAGGAGTTCGACTCCTGGAGGAATCCATCTGAAGGAGAAGTTCGGAGGGAGTTTGGCTCCTAAAGGAATCCAACTGAAGAAGAGGTTCGGAAGGAGTTAGGCTCCTAGAGAAATCCGACTGAAGGAGAAGTGATGCAGGACGGCCTAAAAAAAAAGAAAAGAAAATACAAAGCTTCCTTTTATTTGTCAATAATAAATCACGTCCGATCGTGGCACATTATTCCTAGGACAAATAGTATAGTTGTCTATATTCTGCTCAGGAGGCGTGACTGATTGACATGGGATCAAAGTACATCAATCTAAATGATGTTGATGAATGCCATTTTAGAGATCAGTAAATAACTAGCAATAATAAAGTAAATAGATAGATAGCAAAAATTAAATATGCTTATGAATAATTATAAAAAAATATAAATAAAATGAAGGATAGCAAGAAATTAAGCCCGCAAGAAAATCCAAAAAAAAGATAAGAAGAATCTAGATCATGGTAGTTAAGAAACTATTCTGATTAGGGCTCTTAATCTTTTAACCAAGCAGATTTATCGATAAAGAACTGGGTCTTTACCAACATCGGATCTAAAAAAAAGTAAAAATCAAAGATCAATTGAGAAGGAATGAAGGTCTTTATTAACATTTGATCTGTAGAATAATAAATCACTCTTTCTCTCTCTGTATGATAGATGAAAATCTTGGAGAAGATAGAACTTCTTTTGATGGAATAGACTTATGTAGGTAGATGGTGAAGACGAATTAGGATCGTAGGAATACTGAATCTCAAGAAAATGATTGTTAAGGAGAGAAAAAGATGGGCCTTACACCCTCCCCTCGTGGGACGATTTTGGGTCTCATACCCTCTCCCTCTTGGAGCGACCAACACAAGTATTTGTGAAAATTATAAATTGATTTATTTATTCATTGTCTCATTCATGAAAGATACATGGGTTTATATAGTATCTTAGGGGTCCTATTTCTTTAGAAATCTTATTCCCCTTATAAGAAAAAAATCAACCCTCCCAACAAAAAAGTAAAATATTATGTATCATTTTCAAATACAATAATATATTTTATCTTTCTTTTATGGAATTATAGGAAAGAAATCAGTCTTTTAACAAAATAAGTAAAAAATCAAAAACTCTTAAGAAATCCTAGGAAAGAAAAAGAACTCCATGTGGGCGCTTGATGCCTGGCATAACTTGACATGAGGATCCTTGGGCATGGCACATGCTGGCTTATGTATTTCCTCCCTGGGCATATGGAGAGTGGTGGCTCTAAAGATGACGTGGACCAAGTTTGCTTCTTTATGATGGTTTCTTTTCAAATAAGGCTTAATCCAAAATAAACCCAAGTATGGTCCTATGGACCCAAAACTAAATGCATCAAAAGAACTAATTGATTAAATCAAAAGGACTAGAACAAAATAACTGAAGTAGAGTTATTCTGATATGGCTTCTTCAATCCAAATGGAATCTAAATTATGTTGCCAACTTCTGATGGCTCTGGTGTCCGCACCAATTCTCTTGGGGTGGAAAGAACTCGATCCTATCGAGTGGGGGTCGATTTTACTCCGATGACACTCAAGCAAATCGGAATCAATACGCTGTAGCTCTTCTCGAGTGATCCAGGTATCCTCAGACTTCGATCGACCCACCATCTAACTAAGTACCGCCGATAGCCTCGACTCTGGGTGGAGATGATCTACTCAGCCAAAATTCTCTCAATCTAATCATGCTTTGATATTTTGGCCAGTGGATATTTAGGAATAGGCTCTTTCTCAAAGGTTGGTTTAGGCTCAAATGGCTCACTTATCTTTCGAGATCCACCCTACAATATGGGGTCAAAAAGCCAAAATAAGTGATTTGTTTTTAGCCCTTATAAAAAGAAAATTGATTCTTGAACCTCTTTCACGCTCATGTCACGTCGAGGTACTGCAGAAGAATTGGGATTTCCCTATTGGGGTGGGTCATTTCGGGGCAAGCGGATCATTTATCATAAAGAGGATGAGCTTCAAGGGTATCCAAGTTAGCTCTTTATAGGCGACAAGATCTGCAACATTAAAAGTAGAGCTAATCCCAAAATCAGAAGGTAAGTCTACAACATACGCATTTGGTCCTATCTTCTTTAAAATCTTAAATGAAAATGCTCCTCGAGCATGTAACTTCTTGACGGTTTCTGATGAAAATTGTTCAGGCCTCATTCGAACCATCACATAGTCTCCTTCCATAAATTCTTGAACACGTCGATGAGAATCTACATTCTGTTTATAAACTTTATTACTAATACTAATTTTTTTACTAATCTTTTTATGTAAACTCTTGACATGCTGTGCAAATGACTCTGCAGATTCGAAAATTCTAGCATGCATGGGTAGTGGGATAAGGTCTATTGATTTTTTAGGTTGATATCCATGAACTATTTCCTTAGGATAATCTATCTTAGGGTCCACACAAACTTCTCTCGTGGCAATCATCCAAATTGGAAATCTTTTACTCACGATCATCTCTAATTTCTTAGCACCTATCAGATGGAGACTTTTCTTTTTGATATTTTCTTTTAGTCCATCACCTATCTTTCTATTGGTAGCCTTAGATAGGAAAGGATTGATTATGATCTTCTTATCCTTATGAGTGAAACTATAGGAGTTGGTTCGGTCATAAATCATAACATCATTATCAAACAGTCAAGGCCGACCTAATATGATACTTCTGACTTCCATGGGTAAGACATCGCACCAAACATGATCTTGATAAAAATGAAGCTGGATGGAAACATGGCATCTAAGTTTGATGAAAATAAAGGAGGAATCTATCCAAGACACACGGTATGGACTGAGATGATCTACAGGAGCTAATTTTAATCGCTTAACCATGTTGGTGGAGACGGCGTTGATACAGCTACCGCTATTAATGATCATCTTATAAATTTTATCGCTAAATTTTATGAAGGTATGAAAAATAGAAGTTCTACGTCAGTCTTCATTCTTCTTAGTCTGTGCTAGAGCATACCTAACGACTCTAAGCCTAAGGTCTGACTCCGGTGTAACAAAACTTAGAATTTTCTCAGTACTCTCAAACTGCTCGGCTAAGTCTGGATCAGCTTCATAAACTTTCTCCTCAATATTTTTTAGAGTTTTTTCTTCTAATTCTTTCATAAATAATGATCGGTTGGGATATTGTGCAGCAAAATGACCTGTAACCATGGCACTTAAAGTAGTGGGATCGAGAACTACTTTTCTTAGATAACTCTCTTGCAACTTTTTTTTCTTTATCTTCTTTTCTCATAATAGGATTTATAGGTGGAGGTCCATTACTAGGAGTCTAGGTAGTATTGAGTCTCGATCCAAAAGGAGTTACTCGACAAGGTTCAAGATGACAGATGGTCGAATATCTAAAAAATCTCTGAAAGTCTAAGGTAAGTTGATAAGCTTGTTCTAACATGGTTACCTCTCACAAAAAGAGCTCACGCTGAATATCTTCTCATAATCTAGCTCTAAATCTAGACAAGGTAACAATTCTATCTTCAGTTACTCCACATCTCATGAGGTACTCATTAAATCTCATGATGTACTCTGTGATTGATCTATTTTCTTGAGTAAGTCTTTGCCACTGATCTAAAAGTCTTTATTGGTAGGAGGTGGGAAGATATTTTTTTCTAAATTTCTTCTTCATTTCATCCTAGGTTTCTGGCGGATCTTGTCTTCTCTAGTTGAGAAGACGTTCAACACTTTTTCAATAAAGTCGAGCTTTCCTAACCAACTTTATCCTAGCAAACATAACTCTTCTTGCTTCAGATATTTTATACCATCCAAAATAGTGATCCATGCTCGATTCTCAATCTATGTACTCTCTCAGATCTAGACAACCATCAAAACTTGGAGCTTTGATCTTTACATCCTAAGGACATGCTCATCCTGATCGAACTGATTATGATAGGGGCATGCTGCTATAGATCAATTTAGGTCGAGGTTTCTTCTTCTCTATCCTATAGGTAGTTAGGAAGACTCAGGTTCAGATTATCTTTGCCTAGCTTTTTCTAGTACTGTTATTCTTTCACTCATGATTTTCATAAAATCTTTCATATCATCAAACTTCTCAGTCAGGGCATTAATGTTGGCTGCTGTATTGGGATCCATGTTGGTACTGGGTGAAAAAGTAGGATGTTGATACTGGATATCTGATCTAGTGGTCATGCAAGTCCAGGATGCAGGAATAAGATACAGTAAAAAAAATATTGGAAAGTAAATTATAAAATTTAAATTATGAAAATTTAACTTATAAAAATTTTAAATTGTAGAATTTAAACTAAAGCTCTAACCAATCCGGCTCTGATACCAAATTGATGCGGGACAGCCTAAAATAAAAAGAAAAGAAAAGAAAATACAAAGCTTCCTTCCGTTCGTCAATAATAAATCACGTCCAATCATGGTACATTATTCCTAGGATAAACAGTATAGTTGCCTATACTCTGCTCAGAAGGCGTGACTAATTGACATGGGATCAAAGCATGATTAATCTAAATGATGCTGATGAATGTCATTTTAGAGATTAGTAAATAACTAGCAATAATAAAGTAAATAGACAGATAGTAGAAATTCAACATGTTTATGAATAATTATAAAAAGAAAAGTATAAATGGAATGAAGGATAGCAAGAAATTAAGCCCACAAGAAAATCCAAAAAAAAGATAAGAAGAATTTGGATCGTGGTAGTTAAGAAACTATCCTGATTAGGGCTCTTAATCTTTTAACCAAGTAGATCTATCGATAAAGAACTGGGTCTTTACCAACATTGGATATAAAAAAAAGAGAGTAGAAATCAAAGATCAGTTGAGAAGGAATGAAGGTTCTTGTCAATGTTTGATCTATAGAATAATAGATCACTCTTTCTTTCTGCATAATAGATGAAAGTCTTAGAGGAGAGAGATCTTCTTTTGATGGAATAGACTTATGTAGGTAGATGGTGAAGATGAATCGGGATCGTAGGCATACTGAATCTCAAAAAAATAAATGTTAAGGAGATAGAAAAAGATGGGCCTCACACCCTCCCTTCATGGGGCAATTTTGGGTCTCACATCCTCTCCCTCTTGGAGCGACCAACACAAGTGTTTGTAAAAATTGTAAATTGATTCATTCATTCATTGTCTCATTCATAAAAGATACATGAATTTATATAGGATCTTATGGATCCTATTTCTTTAGGAATCTTATTTTCTTTATAAGAAAAAAATCAATCATCCCAACAAAAAGTAAAATATTATATATGATTTTCAAATACAATAATATATCATATCTATATTTTATGGAACCATAGAAAGAAATCAATTTTTTAACAAAATAAGTAAGAAATTAAGAACTCTTAAGAAATTCTAAGAAAGAAAAGAAACTCCATGGAGGCGCTTGATGCCTGACATAACTTGGCATGAGGATCGTTAGGCATGGCATATGCTGGCGTTTGTATTTTCTCCCTAGACGTATGGATGGTGGTGGCTCCAAAAATGACGTGGACCAAGCTTGCTTCTTTATGATAGTTTCTTTCCAAATAAGGCTCAATCCAAAATAAACCCAAGTATGGTCCTATGGATCCAAAACTAAATGCATCAAAAGAACTAATTGATTAAATCAAAAGGACTAGAACAAAATAACTGAAGTAGAGTTATTCTGATATGGCTTCTTCAATCCAAATAAAATCTAAATTATGTTTCCAACTTTTGATGGCTCTGGTGTCCGCACTAAGAAGTCTAGAAGGAGTTTGGCTCCTGAAAAAATTTGACTGAAGAAAAAATTCGGAAGGAGTTTGGCCACTGGAGGAGTTTGGTCATTGAAGGAGTTCGACTAGGATTTGGCCGCTGAAGGAGTTTGACTAAGGTTCGACTGCTGAGGAGTTCGGTCGGCTGAAAGAGTTCGACTAAGGTTCGATCGTTGGAGGAGTTCGGCTGGAATTCGATCATTGGAGGAGAATTCTCGATCGAAGCTCTTCGGTGATTATCAGTTGCATTAGGCTAAGTATCAGAGTAGACTTCGATGGGAGTGGAGTTTATCTCCAACAATAGTCCTCCCACTCTCGAGTTTGAAATTTGAAGAAAGAAAGTACAAAAAAAATGACTGTCGATGTCCTTTTTCGAGCTCTGCACACGTTCACATTGAAGCTCGAAAAAGATCTTATCTCCTATCCTGGGTTCTAGTGCTTGTTGCTTGTTGTGGACGCCGAGTTCGTTGTGGACGTCGGACTAAGACCTCTTTTGCAAATTAGGATAAGGTTCTATCTTTCGCATTTGGCATAGTCAGATTGTCATGGAAAAACTCGTATAAGAATTCTCCATCGAGCTTCTTCTTTTTCCACATCTTTGGTCTACGAGATTCTGACTTTTGCTCATGTTAGGATGAGGTTCTCCTCCTGTTCCTAACAGGCTATAGGAACACATTAGGATCGTTGTTGGGGCTTCTTCTCTCATCTCGTCTAAAAAAAATGAGGCGTTCGACTTTGCTCATGTTAGGACGAGATTCTCTTTCTGTTCTTAACGAATTGTAGGAGCATATAAGGATCATTATTAGGGCCTCTTTCCTCACCTCGTCTAAAATGAACGAGGCCTTCGACTTTGCTCTCGTTAGGATGAGGTTCTCCTTCTATTCCTAATAGGCTGTAGGGGTGCATAAGGACCGTTGTCAGAGTCTCTTCCCTCATCTCATTTAAAATGAACGATGTCTTCAACTTTGCTCTCGTTAGGATAAGATTCTCCTCCTATTCCTAACGGGCGGTAGGAATGCATAAGGACCGTTGTCAGGACCTCTCCCCTCTTCTCATCTAAAATGAACGTGGTCTTTGACTTTGCTCACGTTAGGACAAGGTTCTCCTTCTATTTCTAATGGGCTGTAGGGGTGCATAAGGGCCATTGTCAGGGCTTCTCTCCTTATCTTGTCTAAAATGAATGAGGTCTTCAATTTTGCTCACGTTAGGATGAGGTTCTCCTCCTATTTCTATCGGACTATAGGGGCACATAAGGACCATTATCAGGGTCTCTTCCCTCATCTCGTCTAAAATGAATGAGGCCTTCGACTTTGCTCACGTTAGGATGAGGTTCTTCTTCTATTTCTAATGGACTGTAGAGGCACATAAGGGCCGTTGTCAGGGCCTCTCCCCTCATCTCATCTAAAATGAATGAGACCTTCGATTTTGCTCATGTTAGGATAAGGTTCTCCTTCTGTTTCTAACATGACCATTATTGATTGCTTCTTTCCTATCATCACATAGTTTTTGCACCAAAAAACTATAATATTGAAATAGAGGAGTTTTATTGAAGAAAAATTACTGGTAGTACATCCTCAGATTTTCTGAATTTCAAGGTCGTGAGAGCGTTGTTCCTCCGAGCTTCTTCAAATGATAAGTTTCGGACCGGACGACCTCCTCTACTTCATACAGGCCTTTCTAATTTGGGATAAGCTTCCTCTGGCTCTAAGGTTGAGAGATGGCAGCTCGCCGAAGTACTAAGTCCTTCACTCTGAATTTTTTACCTTTGACTCTGAAGTTATAGTATCGAACCATCCTTTGTCTGTAGGCCGCCATCCGAACCCAGACTTTCTCTCTTTTTTCTTTTAGAAGGTCGAGGTTGACTTTGAGATCCAGTGAGCTACGCTGCTTATCGAAGGCCACAATCCATGCTGATGGGAGCTTAAACTTGATTGGGATGACTGCCTCTATTTTAAAGGCCAAGATGAATGGTATTTTTCTAATCGATAGCCTTTGAGTAGCTCGATACGTCTAGAGGACGTGGTAGAGTTCGTTCACCCATGCCTTCTTTGTCCTATCGAGTCTTGTCTTGATGTCTTGTAACAGAGTCTGGTTGGTCACTTCAGCTTCTTCATTTATCTATGGGTGAACTACCGACGTAAAGTGATGGAAAATGTTTAGATCTTTGTAGAACTCAATGAATCTCATCCCAACGAACTATCGTCCATTATCTATTATGAGGATTTGGGGCAGACCAAATCGGTGGATGATTAACTTCTAGATGAAGTTTTATACCTTGATATCGGTAATTTTTACTAGTGGTTCGGCTTCGATTCATTTGGTGAAATAGTCGATCGTGATCAGGAGAAACTTTCATTATCCGAATGTCATTGGAAAAGGGCCAAATATATCCATTCTCCACTGCGCAAATGGCTAAGGTGCGCTCAGTGGAATAAGCTCGGAGGTCGGCTGTCTTTATATATTTATATTTTTTGATAGCGATCATATTTCTTGACATACTCCATGGAATCATGATACAAGATAGGCCAATAGTATATTTGCCGAAGTAGATTTTATGATAGGAATCTGGCTCCTATATGACTTCCCCAAATTTTCTCATGCACTTTTCATTATGCAAAGTCAGCCTCTGAAGGTTGGAGACATCTTAGTAGTGACAGAGAATACGACCTCTTATACAACTTGCTCTCATACAAAATGTATCGAAAGGCTTGATTTCTGAGTTTTTAAGCTTCTTTCGAATTATGAGGAAGAACTCTTTCTTTGAGATAGACAACTATCAAATCGATCCAGCTCGGCTCGAGCTCTGTCTGCATAATGAACTATGATTTCTCTGAGCTTGGGCATTTTAGAGTTTCAAAAAATACTTCTTTGGGCAGTTCGACTGGGGCTGAAGTGGTCAATTTAGAGAAGAGGTCGGCTTTTATATTTTCTGCCCTCGGAACCTGTCGAATGGCAAAACTGCCAAAGATCGAAGTCAAATCCTTCACTTTCTCGAGGTATTTCATCATACTTTCTTTTATGCTTCATACCTGCCACTAACTTGGCCGACCATCAATTGAGAATCACTATGGACTTGAAGCCAATCTATTTTTAACTCTCTTACTATTTTTAATCTGACGATCAGTGCTTCATATTTAGCCTCATTATTAGTTGCAGAAAATTCATTGCGTAGCGCGTACTCGATGACGACTTCCTCGGGATTGACTAAGACTAATTTCGCACATGCTCCAGCGGAGTTGGACGAACCATCTACGTACAGAGCCCAAAAATCTTTGAAAAGATCAGCACTTTCTTTGGAGAGGCTCGGTTGCAACCATGGGATGCCGATCTCGCTCTATTCAAGCTCGACTTCATCTGGAATGGTGCATTCAACTATGAAGTCGGCCAGTGCTTGAGCTTTGATCGCCGATTGAGGTCGATAGTTGATATCGAACTTTGTTAATTTAACGACCCATTTTATAACTCTTTCGGAAGCATCTGTTTGATGAAGGATTACTTTGATCGACTGATTTTGGCATCTCTTAGGATCTGACTTATGTAGTAGATTGATCGTTGTACTTTTGCTTCTTCTTTGACCAGGACTGCCGCTAGCACCACAGGGGAGACCGTGAGGTAGAGAAATAACTTCTCTTTAGATTCAGGTTTGGCTAGTGGGGGGACAAGCCGAGGTAGTTCTTGAGCCCATCGAACGCCTTTTAGCATTCCTGAGTTCAGTAAAAATCTTTCGATTTTCTGAGAATTTGGAAGAAGGGCATGCAGCGTTCGACCGACCTCGAGATAAAATGACTCAAAGATGCCACCTTCTCAGTCAGATGCTGAACTTTCTTGATGGATTTCGGAGCGGTCATCTCCTGGATAGCTCAAATTTTCTCTGGATTGGCCTCAATGTCTCATCTCGAGACCATGAATTCCAAAAATTTTTCTGAGGCTACTCCAAAGGCGCACTTGTTGGGTTCAGCTTCATCTTGTATTTTCTGAGTGCATCAAAAGCCTCCTCAAGGTTGGTGACATGATTGACAATCTCTCGACTTTTGACCAGCATGTCATCGACGTAAACCTCCATATTACGATCGATCTGCTCCTTGAAGACTTTATTGATCAAGTGCTGATAAGTCGTGCCTACATTTTTAAGCCCGAAGGGCATGATCCTGTAACAGTAAAGACTACGATTAGTAATAAAAGCAATCTTCTCCTCATCCTTCGATGCCATCCGAATTTGATTATAGCCAGAGAAGACATCCATAAAGGTGAGAAGCTCGTAGCCTGAAGTCGTGTCTATCAGTTGATCGATTCTGGATAAAGGATAGCTATCTTTTGGGCAGGTCTTGTTAAGCTTCTTAAAGTCGATGCACATCCTCCACTTGCCGTTGGCCTTCTTGACCAGGACCATGTTAGATATCCAAGTCGGATAGTTGACTTCTCGGATAAATTCGGTGTTGAGAAGCTCATCGACTTTTTCTGCTATTATCTTTTGCCTTTCTAGCGCATGGCCTCGAATTCTTTCTTTCATTAGTTGATGCTTGGGGTCAACGGCCAGCTGATGTTCCATAACCTCAGCATCAATCTTAGGCATATTTGCTGAAACCCAAATGAAAATATCGGCATTCCTTCGTAAGAAGATGATGAGCTGTTTACAAACTTTATCTTTCAGATTGGAGTCAATTTGCATCGTATGCTCCGCATTTTCGTCATTCAGGAGGATGGTCACAAGATCTTCTGTGAGCTCGCCCCATTCTTCGACAAGGTTATCACATACATCTAGTCCATCAACGGGATAAGGGTTGGACCATTCTTTCTTTTACAGGGCAATTTAGTAGCAGTGCCTTGCTAGAGCTTAATCCCTTCTGACCTCTCCGATCTCGTAACTTATCGAAAATTTTATTCTTAAATAATAAGTTGACACCACCGTTCGAAGTGCATTTAGACCGGATCGACCGAGAATTGTATTGTAAGCGGAGGGAGCCTTTACTATCAGAAAATTTACCTATGCTCTGAATTATTTTGGATATTGTCCTGCGGCTACAGCTAGAGTCATTATATCTTCAACTGGTACTGTAGCACCAGCGAAGCCTACTAGTGAAAAGTTTATTGATCCTAGCTGACTATGGGATATCAATATTTTAGAGAAAGCATCATAAAATAAGACATCAGTCGAACTTTCATTATCAACTAGGACACGACGTACATCATAGTCTGCTATATTTAAAGAGATTACAACTGCATCATTGTGCGAAAACTATACTCTCTGTATATCTACCTCAATAAAGGTTATGGATTCTTCAGTCCTCCATCTCTTCACTGAACTCTCAAATCCACTAGCCTCTTCTCGTCGAAGTCCTCTAGAGATAGTGTTGATGATGCCGAGAGGTGGCCGATCTCCTAGTTGTTCCTTCCTTCTTGGTGGTTCTGACTGTAGCAGTGCCCTCAGTCAATCTTCTCTTGCATCAGATCGACATTTGAGGAATCGATCCAGCCGACTTCTTCTGATGAGCTCCTCAATCTCATCTTGGAGTTAAATACATTCTTCAGTATCGTAGCCGTGGTCACGATGGTGAGGCAGTATTTGCTGGGATTGCGCTTGCTAGGATAGGTGCGCATCCTTTCAAGCCTCGGCAGTTGCTCCTTGATCTCCATCAACACTTATATTTTTAGGATATTGAGGGGGGCATAGTTGTGAAACCTTCTTGGGGGGGGGATTTCTTCGCACCTTTCCATCGGAGCTTCTTTGACGATGAGCTTGAGGAGGAATTCAGGCTTGCTTGCACTTGGAGAGAGTCCGTGAGCATGATCAAACTTCATTCGACCCTTCATCAGCTACGGATTTACTAGACTCGCTCGCCTGCCACTCTCCTATGGCTTTCTCATCTCTCAATTTGAAGGCTTCTTCCGCTTGGATATATCCTTCAGTCCGAGCTAGCAGATCGATAAAGTTTCTGGGGTACTTCTTCTTAGGAAGAACAATAAATCATTCTTCTGAAGCCTGTCCTTAAGTGCGGCCATTGCAATAGACTGATCCAAGTTTCGAACATTCAATGCAGCAGCGTTAAACCGGATGACATAAATTCGGATAGATTTTCTCTCCTTCTGCTTGATATTCATCAGAAAATCCAAACTCGGTGCGGATGTCGACTACTGACAAATTGAGCCATAAATCGATGGCTCATCTGATCAAAGAAAAAAATGGTATCCGGCTTAAGTGCTGAGTATCAATTTTTGGCGGCTTTTTTGAGGGTAGATGAAAATGTCCGACACAAAATGGCATCTGACACATCATGGAGCAGCATCATTATTCGAAAGACCTCCAGATGGTCGATCGGATCGGTGGTCCCATCGTAACTCTCAAACTATGGGAGCTTGAAGTTTGGCAAGATTGGTTCTTACATAATCCTCTGAGAAAAAGGAGGATCAGTATAAATATCATTATCATACGAGGAGAGAGTATGGCAGAGTTCTTCAATTTGTTGGCTCATTTTCAAGAGCCTTTGATCGAGAAGATTTTCATGATCGTTGATCTCCAGAGTTTTTTGATGGAAAGGGTGCAAGGCTCTCCCCTGGGTCGCATCATGATCCGAGCAAGGGTTCTCCACCCTCTGCTTCTCCCTTTCGGAGGTCACTGGTCGGCTAGCTCAAGTTTGTCATCCCCAGATCGGATCATGGGGCTCCGAAGAAGTCTGCTCCGATCGAATCAATATCGGAGCTTGCCGATGTATGGCCTGCACTGCCTCCGTGAGATCACGAACCTACTGGACTAGCAGGTTGAACTGCTCCACGTCCATCATGACTACAGATGGAGCTTGAGTTGTCGGAGCTGAAGTGGGAGCAGATAGGTTTGGACGGGATCTGGTTGTAGAGGTCGTTGATTGTCGGATCAAAGCTTTTCTGAAAGATATTTTTTTTCGAAAAGAACTTTAGAGAGGAAGAAGAGAGATTGCTACTGAGCACTCCTTTAAGAATAAGGAATATCGAGAATAGAGGCCCTTCCTCTAGCGCTAATCCTATTGGTGTAGAATCTGATCGACGCCGAATCGAGCTGGAGTTGAGGAAGAAGATGTCACCGTCGGTGATTTGCAAAATAAAGTCCCATCCAGAGTCAGTGGTGGTGGCTTCGGCAGGATTCTCCAACGATCAAGTCAGCTCTTTTGGCCAATAGAAATGGAGTGCTCAGAAAAAAAGTCAGTAGAGTTTTAGAAAGAAGAAGAGAGCTTAGAAAAAATGTATCTGAAGGATTTTTTTTATAGATGGAGCCCAGTGCAGACTGATAGTGACAGCCATAGCTGTCTGCTAGCTGGCTACTCAGGGTCACGTAGGATTTGTTATGGAGAGGAGCGCTGCCTGTAGTATATTGATAGTGATAATCATAGCCGTTCGATAGCTTACCGCTTAGGACCGCGTGAGAGGGACATTGCCTGCAGCAGACTGATAGTGATGGCCATAGTCGGCCGGTACTGAGCCGCTTGGGATCGCGTGGAGGGATGAAGAGCTTTGACATATATCAATTTCAGAGGAGTTCGGACTCCTAAAGAAAATACAGTTAGAGGGGATCATCCGGAAGGAATGCTAGTTAAAATCTGAAAGTAATCTGCTGGAGGAATCCGGATGGAGTTCGACTGATAGAGAAGTCCAGAAAGAGTTCGACTGGTGGAGAAGTTCAGCTGAAGGAGTTTGACTGGTGGAGAAGTTTGATTGAAGAAGTTTGGAAAGAGTTTGACTTCTGGAGGAATTCGACTGAAGCAGAAGTTCGAAAGGAGTTCGGCTCCTAGAGGAATCCGATTGAAGGAGAAGTCCGAAAGGAGTTCGGCTCCTGGTGGAATCCGATTGAAGAAAAAGTTTGGAAGGAGTTGAACTCCTGAAGAAATTCGACTGAGGAGAAGTCCAGAGGAAGTTCGGCTCCTGAAGAAATTCGATTGAAGAAGAGGTCCGAAAGGAGTTCGGCTTCTAGAGAAATCTATCTGAAGGAGAAGTTCGAAGGGAGTTCGACTCCTGAAGGAATTCGATTGAAGGAGAGATCCGAAAAGAGTTGGGCTCCTAGAGAAATCCGACTAAAGGAGAAGTCTAGAAGAAGTTTGGCTCTTAGAGAAATTTGACTGAAGGAGAAATTTGGAAGGAGTTTGACCACTGGAGGAGTTCAGCCGCTGAAGGAGTTCAACTAGGGTTCGACCGCTGGAGGAGTTCGACTGGGGTTCGATTGCTGAAGGAGTTCGGCTAAGGTTCGGCCACTGAGGAGTTCGGCTGCTGGAGGAGTTCAATTGGGATCCGACTGCTGAAGGAGAATTTTCGATCAAAGCTCTTCCATGATTACCAGTTGCATTAGGCTAAGCATCAGACTGGACTTCGGTGGGAGCGGAGTTTATTCTTAATAATTCTCATGCATTTAATTCATGCAAAAATCATGAGGGATCTTTTTGTAATTTTCAAGCTTCATTAAATATTTCATTTCCACCGACATTGTTTTTTTTTTTTAGGGATGCAACCCATGCACTAAAAAAAAAAAATGGAAACACAATTCTTTACTTTTAAAATGAATGAAAAGAGTATGTAGAAAATCTCATCACGTGATTATAGCCTTATTGCATTCTACGTATACATGTATCCATCCATACATACATATATACACATATTCATATAATTATGCATGAACTTGTACAAGTTGACAAGAAGAAAACTAAAATGAATATGAAGTTTAATAGGTTTTCATCAATAATTTGTTTGGAAATCATAGTTGGTCAACAGTTAAGCTTTTATTATCTTTTAATTTTTCAACTTATCAATATCTACCTTTTTAATAAAGAATTCTCTTTCTAAATGGAAGAAAAAGTAAGAATGACGGTATTGTTTGTCAAAAATAAAGATCATGAGCTCAAAATATAATTTATTTTTCTATTTTTGGACATGAAATTTAGAAGCTTGTGAAGAAATGCAGAGAAAAGCGTTGCTTTCTTGTTTGTGCTTTAAAATTTTCAATCGTACAAGAGGGTTGACAGTAATAATCACGGATAAGATAAAAGGAAAAACATTTGGTAGATGCCTAATTCTCAGAAGCTATGCTTATCTATTGTTAAAATAAACTATAATCTTATAAATCATCTGATCTAAACTACTTATTTGATAGGCGAATTAGATATGATTTGCATTCTTCAAAATTGCCTATTCTTATCAGCTGATTGAATTCTATCGAAACAATTTTATATGATGACCTGAAAGAAAATAGATAATATGCACAAAAAGATCCCAATTTAAGCCATGCTCTTTAGACATCAAGATGGAATTGCTTGATTAAACTGAAATTTGAGATTATACACGTACCTCTTATATGAAGAACTCTTAATCTAAACAATGTGTCAATTAGAGAAAGAATTTTTGATTATGCAAGATGCAGTTTTATAATCCATAATCAAATCTCACTTCTTGCTATAATAAAATTTCAATCGTAAAACAAAAAAAAAAAAAAAACTTATATGTTGTGATTACCAATTCTCTATATTAGACTTTATCAGGAAAACTTACTAAAGAAACAACTTCTTCCTCCTAAACAATGTTTATCCTTTCCCTGTTTACTAAATTATTTGAATTTCTTTTGAGTTTTATAATATGTGCCAGCTTAACATGAAATAGATAATTTCAGGAGTTTTTTATTAAATTAATCAAGATTTTAGGTATATTTGTTATACTTTTTTGCAGGAAATTGGCCAAGGCAGAAAAGCCTGAAGGATATACCGGCTATGATATTCTGTTTCCTTGGTGGGGTAAAAGATGTTCTACTATTTAAAGCTTCAGTTTGGAAACTGAATAAAAGGGTAGCAGACAATAACCACCTGGCATGCACCATGTCATTGTAAGAAAGCTGCTCACATCAAAACACATCTAGTGGGTCCCCATGGGCCAGCAAAAATCTAGTTCATAGATCTCGGCATTTCACATGATTGTACTTCTAAAACCATACATTATCAGAGTAGCAACAGTTCTCTTATGTAAGGCTGCTGTTCTGTTTTCAGCAAGACTGAATAATACGCAGAAAAGGACAAGTAATTGACCCCAACAACAAAAGTTGCAGATAACCTCATCTTATATGGTCTCTACAAGCAATCAATGGTCTGAATTATCTTTATCAAGGTGATGACTGACTTAGAAAACCAACTGGCTGTTCTTTAAATATCAAATACCAATAAAATCAACCCATCCGAAGCTCAATAGGAAGGTAAAAAATATGTGAACTCTAGTAAAAGGTAGAATGGATAACAAACAGATCCTCATCACAAAAAGTAAATTCACAAGAAGCCTTTATTGTAACTATTAAATCTTACATGATCATACATTTAAATTCATGTATTTGTTCCTGTTCACTTCCATTTTTTTCTCCTATAAATCAAGATCATCACATATTTGAGTCAGTGTGACAGTGTTATTGTCCTATTCCTTTGGGTGTAAATGTGTCCTCCAATCCGTATCGCCTGCATTCTGAGGCCAAATGTTCATGACACTGCTTACTGTCACATCTGCGAGCAATATTTGACCACAGCATAACACCCCCACCTGCAAAAATTAAAGTGAAATGATCCAACAACCATGTACCCCACTAAATATGCCTGCTGGTCGTATATGCTACCAGTCCAAAGAATAGTCAATAAGCATAGGAATTCCCAGACAAAAGAAAAAAGAAAAAAAAAAAAGCAAAATAGGAAATGTATAAGAGGTCTGGTCTGGTTTAGTTGGAAACTATTCAAAGGAAGTGCCCAAGGGTCAAGGTTGAGACAAGGTACTTATTGATACAGGAAACTGGTATATTGCCATCCCTGAAGACAGATACCATGTCAGGGTTGGAAAATAGTACAATCATATCAACACGAGGGAACAGTTAAATGATTAATAAACAATAATATCCACATGAGATCAGAGTTATATGCCATGATAGAGAAAAATGCCATTGCTTTAATTGATGATGGAACACATGTTAAACATTATCTTCAAAGGAATACATGATTGATTAAATATGTCTAACTACCTATGATGCCTGATTCTAATATAAGGCTTGGGTATTTGCATGAAAGTCTCTTCATTACAAGGTAATATTAAGGAGATGAAGACTAATGGTACAACAAAGGGAATATCACGAATTTCTTCAAGCACCATTATATTGTGTTTCTTATCTATCTTTTTACCGGCTACAAGGGCTAACCAAACGAGATGTGATCTCCTGTAATTACTGTTAGTACAATCATGGGAAAAGGTTTTCTTTGAATGCTGCTTGTGGGAGCTTCTGACTTCTGATTTCTGTTTTCCTCACATTCCAAACAACATCTAAATCGAATGCAGGATAATTAATAAGAAACTTAGCCTTGAATTCAGTATATCTGTGCCATCTCAACAATGAATAATTCACTTGTTATACATTGTGAAGAGCCTACCATCCTGGGATACTCTTTCTTTCATTATGCAACATTTTCTCAACTGGAAAGTGATGAAATTAGGTTCTTCTTACCTTTTCCAGATCCCATCTGACCAGAGGGGGTGACTCCTCTCTTTTGCTTTCTTATAGACTTCTCATTTATCTTCCGAATGACCTCTCTATTGAATTCAGGAAAACAATTAAAACCACTTACAAAATTGAAGCAAAGTTTTCTAATTCAGTTTAATATTAGTTCAAGTAAATTGTAAAATGCTTTCCTTTCATACCTTTTCCTTGATTTTTGCATGATATATTCTTGAAAAAATACATGATGCTAGAGATCTTGCTTACTCTCATATGGGAGAGGCAAAGGTGATATATATATATATATATCACAAAATTAACACCCATATCACTGTTTTGGCTTTAGATAACACAATTAGAAAATCAATAAAATGAAATTGACAAGACTAAATATGTGTTAACATGGTAAATAGAAATCCTGCAATAGATGAAGAAAACATTGTTTCGATCATGTATATGTTTTATGCATGACCAAAAAATCTGGACAAAAAGAAAGATGTGACATCTGTTTTATTTTCTAGGTAAGTCCATTCACCATACTTTTAATGGTTTCTCAAAGCTCAAGTCACTAATCAAAGGATGTCTTAGAAGAGAAGTTGATACTGAATCTCCTTTCAATATGTAGATAAAACTTCTCATCTTTTGTGAGAAAAATGATGGGAACTTAAACTGTAACAAATATCTTTGATGCAAAAATGGTGCATGATATGCGCTGAACACTGTCATTCTACAGGTAGGTTGCAGGAAAGGACATATCCAGAGAAAAAAAATAGGTTTATATAAATGTCTAACCCCAAAAGACAAAGTTTTAAGATTCAAACCAAAATATCTTTAGAGTGGGCCTAAGAAGAAGGTTTGGAGAACCTTCAACCACTTAATGATTGATGGATGAAACAATAGTACACAAGATAACCAGGAACTTCTAATGAGCTATGGTTAACATTGACCATTCATTGAAGCCCTAACATGAAGCTTAAATATATTCAAACTCAAAGCACTTTAGTGGATGAAATATAAAGAAAGAAGATTTACCATAAAATGAGACCAAGTGGCAAGAAAACAAGATTTACGACATATATTCCTCAATATTCTTTTTTGAGGTGACTCCATAAAATATATTCCAACTCTTTTATGGAGCACCATGGTCCTGAAACTTCACACCGTGGAAATCTGACTCACCTTAGATTCCTCTGGGGAAAGGGGCCTAAGCAGACATCACATTTCGGACAACGACATGTTTCATCATCCTCAAACTTCTGATGCATGCAGTCATGGCAAACTGCAGAGAAAAAACAAATTCTTAGAGCTTTACAAACCCCCTCCATGACCATTAGAAACTGCAGATCAGTAAATAATGATCAATAAGAGATATTACTTGCATACCAAAAAATATATATATTTGAATGAGATGATCTACAAGCTGATCCAGAAACATGGAAGGTTATGATAACATTCCTCTAGCAGATTATATGGAAAGTCCTCTTAAATGTATAAGTAGGACCGGTCATAGCTGAGGATCTCTGGCAAAGCTTAAGATCAGAATCATTTTTAGGATAATCAAAAGTTGAAGGCCCAATAAACAAAAATAACTTTTAAGGAATTTGAGCAACAATGTGGTGACTACTTGATACCTTTTTTTTTCTGGGGAGGGCGGGGGAGAATACTTGATACACATAACAGAAAAATCACAAATAGAAGGAACCACTAAAGTATGACATTTTGACATTCTGTAAGGTCACCATGCAACACTGTTAGAGTTGTTGAAATTAAAACTAAAATCTCTTCTTTTTCCCTTTATGATGGGAAGATTATGCATAAGTTTTATAATAAAACTTGAACCAAATGCGGATCTAAGTTGTCCTTCAAATCTTGGCCGTAATTAACATCAATCCAATGGGCTTACTCCATTCAATTGAAATAAAAAATATGGTAATTTCTCCCCACATTAGCTAGATGATCTGTCAAATGTTTGGTTTGCAGAGCCATACGTGATCTACGCTCATCTGATTTCCTGCTCCGTAAAATATTGCTAGGTGAGACCTCAGATACAAACAACTGAACCTTGAAGAAGTGTATTGAATACCTTTTACTGTAATGGGAGTGACTGAATCATAGCAATTTGATCACAAGGGTACAACAACATGATGACATATATTTGAGTCAGCCTTTGACAGACAAACCAGAAGATGAACATTGTTGTACAAAATTTGGTTATTGATGGATGCCATTACCACCATAAGAATCATGCAACGTTTCAACAAAGAAAGCTACAGAAATGAACATGGCTAGGAGCATTTTGTCATCAATTAGATAAGCCCGTCACTCATGTAAGTAATATAATTATTTAAGAACTTGGCTTATGTAAGCTTTAATTATTATATTGCAACCAAAAACTAAAGAGGCCAGAACAACCAATCCATATAATTGGATGAAAAAGAAATGGAAAACTCTATATTTCTCATGGCAAGTGAGTCAAAGCATGTAAAAAAGCAAGGAAAACTTTGATCAATTCTAATATCTACTGGTGGCTGGTGCTTTTCCATTATTAGACACTACTGGTTTCTAAGCTTATGGTTTGCCAACATGCATGGAGACATTATTCTATGATTGTTGTAGCTTCTTTGAAAAAGCTGGAACAAAGTGGACGGGTCAAGAAGCTTGTAAGCGTTTCCTTCCTAATCTTCACATAGTCATCTGCCTCCATAGCTTCTTGCCATGTAAATGCTTGATGTTATTGACCTTATATCCTTAATTAATCAGGCTTATGTCAAAATCAGTACTATGCAAGAACCATAATTATAGAATGCGAATAGAATAAAAAGAATGAACAAATGTAGGAATATTTCGGCTACAAGCATACCAATAACCATGGGATTATCAAGCAGTAACAAAGTTTCAATACAACAAACCTTTTCTGGTGGAATAGGTTAGATATATTCCAAAGTTGGCTGGGAAGAACAGATCAAGGTCATGGTATCTGAAATAACTTCAAATAACAAGAACAAGAACATCAACCACCTTGAAATGACATGCAGAAGTTTAATTACTAGTAACACTACGTAGGCATGTCGACCATTTTCATAGTCACAAGATTACATGATAGTACCATCCATAATTCCAAGAAATCCCCCTCATTGTAGATTTCATTTACACCAACGAACAATATTTTTGCATCTTCTTTCAAATTCAAAAAGGTACATGGAGCATATCATGGAAACCAAAATGAATAGTGAAGCATACAAAGATCTTTCCTAAAGAGTGATTTGTTTCCAGCAGCCAAAGCGTTTCAACCAAGACTCTGGAAAGGGCTATCTTATAGCAAGCCAATTTATTCCATCAATTATTAGTTATGCATCAATTTTATAGATCAAATTGGTAATATGGAGAAAGGTCACAAAAGGTGTGGCAAAGCTTAATGACAACATCTGCAGCATTAACTATAAAATTATCCTAGTATTACAAGTTGGATAATTTGGCAGTTCTCTACCGTCCAAAGAGTCCGTATAGGAGCCCAAACCAAGAATCCAAGAAAATCCACTGTGGCATAGCTTCTGTTCATCCAATCCACCGTCAATGTCCCACCAACTTTTGCAATCAGATGGGCAGAACAGAGCAAGATAATTTGAATCACATACCACAATAAAAATAACCAATCTTAATAATTATATAAAAAGTTCTTTAAAAGAATCAATGAAAATCTTGATACAAGAATTCTTGAGGAGCGAAGGATTTTCAACTTAATTTCTTTCAATTTACCATTGATAATTTACTATATTTTGATATCGAATCAATATGATAGAGCATGATAACGAAAGATATAACAACATCAAAAACAACAACAATGACAATGACAATGATGACTAAATTACTGCTAGTATATCAAAAAGCCATATAAAGTTTCTTTTTTAATTAAAAACACAAATAAATGCTTCAACACAGAATCAAAGAAAATCCATCTCATCATATATTATTCTAAGCTTATCGATCGTTAAATCATGTAATGCAGAGCAAGATAAGAAAAGTTCGACCAATAGGTAATCAAATAAACATGAACATATCAAGGATTTATGCTAAACCTCTGCTAAAATAATATCATTAAAGGCTCAAGAAAATCCATTTCATCATGAACTAAGTTCATGCTACCGATCATCAAACCTTCGCCAGCCTTTTAAATCAATTGGTTGAGAAGGAGCAAGATCACATAAGCTGGAACAAAAACCAACAACAGAAATGCAGTAGCACTTGGATGGTAACAGAGATAAAGAAAGAAAGAAACAAATAACGGGAATGTACGGAAAGGTTGTGCGAATGCCTGGGGAACTTACCACTGAGAAGGACTTCAAGCTTAAGCTTTGACGTCAATGGAAGAGGAGCGAAAGGCAGAGTAGTTAGGAATTCTTGCGCATGTGAGGTATAGAGAGAGAGAGAAGGTGGTGATAGGGGAGGAGGTAAAGAGCGGAAGAAGGTGTTGAGTGGATTTCAACAGGGAAAGAGAAAAGAATACGGGAACGAAGAGAGAACGAGAAGGAAACAGAGGGAGGAGCAGGGAATAAAAGAGGTGAGGTCGGGTCACCGCCCAAAAAGGGCGAGGGAACGAGGGAGTGCATCCCCACGCTTAGATTATACCTATATTTTATTAATTTTAGTTATATATTTTTATAATTATTTGTCAAAAAGAATATCCGTGTTCCATATTTGCCCATGCATATTTGAGAAATAAGAAGCGACTTGCCATTACTGATCATTAATGATTAAAGGAGCAAATTCCTTTCCCATTCCATATGATCTTTGTATGATCTCCCATCGTCATCAGTGCCAAGTAGTAGTTAGAGCAAGGGGTCTGGGTCGTGTAGCTGGTACTTGGAAGGGTCCCCCGCTAAGATGGCTGCCACCACGACCACATGGTCGTCTTCAAGGTACGCGACTCCACCGACCCCTTCAAGATCGACGCCATTATCTCAATCTCCAGTCGGTCGCCTCCCTCAATGTTATCTCCCATCTTGCCACCGCCCCATCCTCCGCCATATCACTCCGCCGCCACCGGCTTGTCCTCCGCAACCGCTACCGCTCACCGTCCACACCTCTCACACCCACTCGGTTGTCATCAAGGACTACATAATCTCCATTTCTTTTTTTTGGATCTACATGATCTCCATTAATTTGCGACGACTTCATTGCCGTTGACTGGGTCGCCGACCTCGATGGCCCGTTTGCATCACCATCAGGGTCAGCGGAGAGACAGACCCTGGCAAAGTTCAAGGAGGGGGCGCTGGCGGCGGAGCTCCGGGTCGCGATCCAAGGGGCTAAGGAGGTCATCCTACGGTCCGGTAGGTGACCTACGGATGATCCTGGATAAAAATACTTCTGCGTTTAACAAGAAGAATTAGTATATTAATATATATTATATCAATATTACATATATAATATAATATTATATTTATAATATTTATTATATTATGATTCAATGATAATTTTAAATTAAAGTAAAAATATTTTATATTTATATAATAAAAATATTTAATATATTACTTCTATTTACATTATTTTAATCAAAATAGATATTTGTATTAATAAATAATATATTATAAATAAAAATAAAAATATTAATTTTAAAATAATAATTAATATATTTTTATAAGATTAATAATTTATAGGATTAATAAATATATTTATATAAAACCTATCAATTATTAATATATTAATAAATATAATAATATTTTATTAATATAATAATATTTTATTAATATAATAATATTTTATTTATATAATATATTATATATGATTAATAAATATATTTTTTATAGAATATATCAAGAATAATTTTGGTATTATATAATTAATGATCTTGAATTCTCGTAGAATATCAAACAAGTTATTTGTGAATACTTAAGGATTTTCAAATATCATTTAAGTCAGCAAACACTACCTATGGAGTTTCTTTCAATATTTTTAGGGCTGGCAGTAGCATAAAATAGACAAAATATTATCTGTTCAAATTTATTTTTGTATTCAAATTTATTTATATATAGATAAAAGTTCTAACATCCGACTAATATTTGTATCCATATTTATATTTATCACAAAAAAATGGATAGGCAACCATCCAATTCATATTCAAATAATTGGCTCTACTTATAATCATGTTTAATTTTAAATGGCACTCATCAACTTCAAAGAAAGTATATAATTATATTAATATATTATTAATTTAATTTATTATCTATTTGATAATATTTTTGATTATATAGTTATAAAGTTTAGTTTTTTAATTTATATGTATATTTACATCCATATTCATATTCATTCAACAAATATATGGATACAAAATTTTACATTCAATTAATATCAATGCCAGCATTGATTTTCATCGAGCAAAATAAATATAAATATAAATATATTGATATCCGATCTTTTTTTGATCTAATTTTAACCCAGCTCAATGAGGTGATGGAAGTGCGCGATAAGAGAGTGATGCCACTGTGGGAGAGCATCATCATCATTGATTTCGTGATCCCACCGGCGGCTGGTAGCCTCTGAAGGATTTTGCCCAAAAGGTTCATCACCCTCCATGTTGTCGGACTTTGTTTTTAGTGGAAAAGGTGGCATCTTGGACATGCTATAAAAAGAAAACTTCTCCGGTGCCTTGAACAATCTTTAATTTTTTAATAAATTTAAATTTTATGTAAGAAATATTGAATGCAATTGCTTTCAGCAATATATATTTTTTGAAAAGGTTATTGAAAGTCTAGAGCAAGGGTGTAGAAATGTTTCCATTCTACCTTTTTTTCTACGTATATAAGGATCTATACTGACATATATTTAGTTTCATATTGACTATACAATAAATAAATTTAAATTCTTATACAAGATCAATAAGAAATTTAAATAATATTTTTTGACTAATTTTTTAAATAAAATTTTAAATTATTATAAATAGTATTAGAGCAGGCTCGATCTATATCTAAATAGATTAAGGGGTATTGCATCACGGGTCTATTTGGATTAATCACAGTTGATCATGGTATTTATGATTAGATTTATGATATTTATAAATTTATTTGAATAAATTTAGATTTTGAGAGGATGTCAAGATTTAAATGGAGGAGGTTTTTCGAAGACCCACCGGACATACATTTAGTCCCATATCAGGTATGCAATGAATGGTCCTAGGTTCTCAAGCGATTTGTTGGTGCATTGCTTTATTTGCTGATTGAATAAGAGGCCTTTAGGTCTTTGTAAGTGATAAAAATAATGTTCATACTTCATGGAAAAACAAATGTACAATGTGTATTTTATAGGGAAAGCTGGAATAATTTTGATTGTCATGCATACATATTTGAGCAAGATTTTGCTTCGAAATGCATAACTTCCGAGCCAATTTGTTTTGCATTGGACCGTAAGCCATCTAAGAGATGGTAAAATAGGTAGCCCTAATATATGGAGGTAGGAATGTATAACATTTTTAAATGGGGTTCAGTATTGAGATATGGATGGGATGAGAAATATTAGAGATTCTAATTTATCGTTAGAATTATATGAAATTTAATTTTTAAAAATTTCTCATATTTTTAGTCATCATATAATAATTTTTTATCAAATCAATTAATATTCCATCAAAGATCACATCCGATGGAGTCAAATTAGGGACCACCCAATGACCATTTTCACATAGTATAGATCATTTATCGTCATTGCTACGATATGTTAATATAAGGTATATAAGCTATGACACCTAGCCAATTTGGATGGGATAATCATTTTGTATGATTTTAGTGTTTTCTATTTTCTAATCAAAATTTAATGTACATCAAAAATAAAATCTTATAGTCTACCATTGGCTCAGAATGAGAGGTCTCCCACTCTGAGCAAACCGTGTGCGATCAAAAAATATATGTAGACTTCCAATGAAGAGAATGCAATCAAAAGAGGTCTGGCATACACAGAAAGCCGCTACCATTATAATATATCCGAGAGGGAAAGAAGCAAAGCAGAAGATGGACAAGAATAATACCGTATAGTCTTGGTCTGAACAGCATCACAGACCACCTGACATTTCTCCCTGCTCATCTGACTTAAAGTTAGGCCGCATGACCCCCATAAGAATACATCTGAAAATAAAAGATATGAATAACTATGTTGTTAGGCTTTCAAAGTTCATTATAAAAAAGCTTTATTTTAATCCTTAAATATCGAATATGTTATGTTATGGCATAACGTTACCAAAAGTACTTTATAGGCGACTGGTTTTAAATTGAATTAAATCAACTGCAAAATTATGTAAAGATCCACGCGAAGAAGCAATCAATTTTAAGGATCCTCCACGAAAATAAAAAACTTATATTTAAAGTATCTCTCCCTTAACTTGAATTTAAAGTTTATCTTTCTTTTCAAGTACTATGAATCAATTATTCGAGAGCCGAAAGTGATGGGACCTTACGTGTGTGTGTGTGTGTGTGTGTGTATTTCTATAGATAGCCGTTCTATTTAATATCGTAAAGAGACGACGTATGGTAACCATCAAAAGGTTGTTGAGATTTTCATGAATGATGAGGAAAACAGAGAGAGTACAAGGTTTCATTCCCTCATTGTTTGATGCAAAGGTTTCATCCACTTACATATGCAAAAGATAGGCTCTTCATCAACCGATTAATATTCATAGATATTTTGAAGTATTTGGAATTAGATAACATAAAGAAATATAGGAGCTATAGATTGGCTATCAATTTGGCTAGGATGAAAAAGAGAGAATTTCACTGAATCAGCACTATTTTGATGAATAAATGCAGATCTTGCTAGTGTTTACGAGAGAGTGGTATAATTATGGTAATTTTGTGATAGGTATTTCCCTTGAGTGTGCAAGCGCATGCATGCACACACTCTAGAGTGGACCAAGTTAATTATTTCTATATGATCCAACATCTTTCTCTGCTTGAATAATTTTTTGTTGTCCATTAATCATTGTATTCCCATGCAGTTTGGATTCTCTGTGTTGCGCATTTTATACTGTATAATATAATAATCTTGGATAGCCGCCAATAATGGATGGCTGCTATTATTTATCAACATAATCAAACACATTAGGTCATCCGTCTCAGCTATTTGAGATTGCATAGTTCTTGATGGTGCAAAACACGTGTCGAGGAGGATCCGGACTCCATCACCGTCCATAGTAAAATTATCAACTTTTTATTTTTTTGGCACCATGCATGAGTTAATACATAATCCAAACAACCTTGGCAGTTTATTAGCTTGATATAAACATAGAGATCATAAAACTAGCGATCACTCTCTCTCTACATTAAGCCTACTATGGTGCTATGCAAGGGTCATCATCTGGATATTCTTTAGAACCAATGCTCTCCTGAATCCAAAAGGGAAGCAAATGATTGAAGAAATATCCGATGTCATGAAATCAGGATGAAAGCATTCATTTGCCGGTTGATTTTTAAGCATCGCTCCATCGAACGTCCCTGAATATTTTGACGGCATATCAAAGCTAGTGCTGCCATCTCCTTGGATCATTCCATTATTCCCAACTAGAGTCCCTTCGCCTATATCCTGCCACAAATCCAATCCCATTAATGGATAAGCCATATCGGTGTCTACGGAGCCCATTCCAACATCATCGAGAGACTCATATTGAGGTACTTCAGAGAGGTTCCTGGTCTCTCTCAGCTCCGAATCTGGATGTTGGTCGGTATTTGGTAACGACGACATGAACTGATCTGCGGTGCAGGTGGTCTTAGTCTTAGTGCACCTCAGTGCCTTGGTTAGGATCACGGGTGTGCCTGTTGGAGATGGTACGGAGGCCACGGGTGGCCCGGTCTCCAGACTTTTGCCTTTGGATCTGGCTACAGGTCTTGGCTTGGAGTCTTCGCTTGGTTGGCCACGCACCCTCTTCCCCGAGGTTGTGCTCCAGTAGTTCTTGATTTCGTCGTCTGTCCGACCTGGCAGTCTTCCTGCAATTAGAGACCATCTATTGTATCCAACGGACACCCAAAAAAAAAAAAGAAGAAATGTTTATAAAAAATAAAAGTTTAAAAAAGGGTAAGATTTAATTAGACTGACCTATTTGATTCATTACTAAGACTCGAATTCCAAGCTGAAGCCTTATCGTGCGAGTAATTTTTTTTTTTTTTGATGAAATTGAGTCCATTCTTAATTATAACAACTCAAATGCGGAGATCAACTACATAGATTTCAACAAGCCGGCGATAGGAATGATCGGTACCATTTTGAAAACTTTAAAACCTGTCTGAAAAATTTAGCAAGATTTTGACTGGATTTTCTATTGGATTCGTGGAGTGGATGGTCTGTTTGAATTAAGCTGATATTAGTCCAATACTTTCATAGCCCAGAAATTCTATGGGAGGAGATAAAACACTCATGGAGGTTTTTTTTTTCGACAAATATTTTCTACACCGCGGGCGGTATAGCTTTGCGAACATCGCCTGCAGTGATTCGCTATCCCACGAGGCCGGAGTGAAATTTTTTTTTCTTAGATATCGTGTGCAGGCTCCATGCAAGATCAAATCACTACGGATAGTATCTGTAGAGCTACAGTGCGGATGGTGTAGAAAGTATTTTTATTTTTTTTCTTTTCTGTAGATGGAGGTTTGTTTCTTTCTGTAGATCAATAGGCCCATAAATGGGATTTAGGCTAAGTTAGGATGGGCTTTTAGAAAAATATGGACACGTCAACATGTTCGATTCCTATAAGAAATTCAACCCAATTCTACTAGAGTTTCGGAACGGACTCCAGATATGCTAAACCAAGTCCAATCACAAAGATCTCTCTTTTTTCTCTTTATCATTTTTTTTTTGTGTGTGCATGCACGTGCGCATGTGTAGAATTGGTACCATCTAAGTGCATCTAGTATTTGTCTAAGATTTTTGTTTATATTTGGTTCGTAAGAATAGATGATTGGCTTCACTTGAAAAGGTAGCGAGTTTATCAGTATGGGCCGAAGCATAGTTATTATGGATTACCACTATTAGAGATAAACCCCACTTTCATCGAAGCTCAGTTCGATGCTTAGGCTAATGCAGTTGATAATCATGGAAAAGCTTCGATCGAAAATTCTTCCTCCAACAGTCGAACCCCAGCCGAACTTCTTCAGCAGCCGAACTCCTCCAACGGCCAAATTTTTTCTGGACTTCTTCTTCAGTCGGATACCTCCAGGAGCTGAACTCCTTCTAGACCTCTTCTTCAATCGAATTCCTATAGGAGCCAAACTCCTTCCGGACATATCCTTTAGTCGGATTCCTATAGGAGTCGAATTCCTTCTGGATCTCTCCTTCAGTCGGATGTCTACAAAAGTCAAACTTCTTTCGGGCCTTTCATTCAGTCGGATTCCTATAGGAGTCAAATTCCTTCCGGACCTCTCCTTCAGTCGGATTTCTACAGGAGTCGAACTTCTTTCGGACCTCTTCTTCAGTCGGATTCCTCCAGGAGCCAAACTTCTTCCGAGCTTCTCCTTCAGTCGAATTCCTACAGGAGTCGAACTTCTTTCGAACCTCTTCTTTAGTTGAATATCTCCAGGAGCCAAAATTTTTCAGACCTCTCCTTCAGCTGGATTCCTTCAGAAGCCGAACTCCTTCCAGATCTCTCCTTCAATCAGATGCCTATAGGAGCCGAACTCATTCTGGACTTCTCCTTCAGTCGGATACCTCTAGGAGCCGAACTCCTTCCGAACTTCTCCTTCAGCCAAACTTCATCTGAATTTTTCCAGCATATTACATTCAGATTTCAAGTAGTATTTCTCTCAGATGATCTCCTCCAGACATATTTCCATCAGGAGCCCGAACTCCTTTGAAATTGATATATGTCAAAGTTCTTCACCAACCAACGCCTGCTTCCTCCGAACTATGGTAATTAAATCTTGATGAATGGTCACTATCAGTCTGACGACATCCCTCTCTTCGTAGCAAATTTCATGCGATTTCGAACGGCCCACTACCAGATAGTTATGGCTGTCACTATCAGTCTGCTATAGGCTTCATCTATAAAAAGGGACACTCATATATATTTTCTCTAAGCTCTCTTCTTCTTCTCGAAACTCTGCCGAACTCTTTTCTGAGCATTCCATTTCTATTGGTCAGAAGAGCTGACTTGATCATCGGAGGGTTCTACCGAAGCCACCACCATCGACTTCGGATGAAATTTTATGTTATAGGTCATTGATGGTGACCTCTTCCTCTGCTCTAGCTCAATCCGATGTCGATCAGATTCTGCACCAACAGGATTGGTGCTAGAGGAAGGGCTTATGTTCTTAAGATTTTCTTATTCCTAAAGGAGTGCTCAACAGCGATCTTTCTTCCTCTCTAGAGTTCTTTTTCAAAAAAAAATGCCTCCCAAGAAAGCTTCGATCTGACGATCAACGATCTCTGCAGCTAGATTCCATTCAGACATATCTACTTTCGCTTCAGCCTTGGCAACTCAGACTCCACCTACAGCCATGATAGATGCGAAGCAGTTCAACCTATTGGTCCAGCAGGTTTGCGATCTCACGGAGGTGATGCAGGCCATACATTGGTAGGCTCTAGCATCGATTCGATCGGAGCAAGCTTCTTTAGAGCCTCGTGGTTCGATCTGGGGACGATCGACTTGGGCTATCTGACCATTGATCTCTGGAAAGAGAAAGCAGAGGATGGAGGGCCCTTGCTCGGATCGTGACTCGATCTAGGGGGAAGCTTCACACCCATTCCATCAGAAAATTTTGGAGATCAATGATCGTAAAGATTTTTTGGATCAAAGGCTCCTAGAAATAAGCCGACGAATCAAAGAGCTCCATCATACTTTCTTCTCACACGGTAATGATATCTACGCTGATCCTCCTTTTTCTCAAAGAATTATGCAGGAATCAATCCCGCCGAACTTCAAGCTTCCATAGTTTGAGAGTTACGATGGAACCACCGATCCGATCGATCATCTAGAGGCCTTCCGAATAATGATGCTACCCACGGTGCGCCAGATGACATTTTATGTTGGACTTTTTCGTCCATCCTCAAGGAAGCCTTCGAAAATTGATACTCAGCACTTAAGTCGGATACCATCTTTTTCTTTGATCAGATGAGCCATTAGTTTGTGGCTCACTTCATCAGTAGCTGACGTTCGCGTCGAGGTTCAAATTTTCTAATGAACATCAAGCAGAAGGAGAAAAAATCCATTTGGACTTATGTCATTCGATTTAATGCTACTGCATTGGAGGTCCGAAATCTGGACTAATCAGTTGCGATGGTCGCTCAAGGGTGGCCTTCAGAAAAATGATTTACTATTTTTCCTAAAAAAGAAGTACCCCAAAAATTTTGCCGATATGCTAGCTCGGACTGAAGGTTATGCCTGAGCTGAAGAGGCTTTCAAGGCCAAGGATAATGAAGCTGTTGGAGAGCGACGAATCGACAAGCCGAGCAGGCCCACTGAGGAAGGAAAGTCGAGTGAAACTCGACCACGCTTCCGAACTCCCTCTAAGCGCAAGCGAGCTCGAACTCCTCCCCGAGCTCGAAGGTAGAAAAGCTCTGATAGAAGGACGTAGCAGGGTTCTTTCCTCCAATGATTTCATAACTACACCCCTCTTAATGCTCCAAAAATCTAAGTACTAATGGAAATCAGGAAGCAACCATCGAGATCAAAAAGAATGCATACTCATCCCGATAAGTGCAATCCTAACAAGTTCTATCTTTATCATCGTGACCACGGTCACGATACTAAAGAGTATATTCAGCTCCAAGATGAGATCGAGGAGCTCATCAGGCGAGGCAAACTCGATCAATTCCAATGGCATCACCTGAAGGGTGGAAAAATTGGTCAAGGACAATGCCGCAGTCTGAACCACCAAGGAGGAAGAAACAACAAGAAGATCGACCATCTCTCGGCATCATCAATACTACCTTAGAGGGACTTTGATGAGAAGAGGCCAGCGGATCTGAGGGATCAGTGAAGAGTTAGAGACTGAAGAACCCATAATCTTTATTGAGACAGATACTCAAGGAGTCCAGTTTCTGCATAATAACGTGGTTGTAATCTTTTTAAACATTGCCAACTATGATGTACGCCATATTTTGGTAGATAATGAAAGCTCGACTGATATTTTATTTTATGATGCTTTCTCAAAAATGTTCTTACTCAATAATCACTTGGGACTTATGAACTTTCCATTGGTAGGCTTCACTGACGATGCCGTACCAGTTGAGAGCATAATAACTTTGGCTGTGACTGTAGGGCAACGCCCGAAGTTGGCTAAGGCACAGGTTAATTTTCTAGTCGTAAAGACTTTATCTACCTATAATGCTATTCTTAGCTGACTTGGTCTAAATGCACTTCGGATAGTGGTATCAACTTATTATTTGAAGATGAAGTTTTCAATAAGTCACGGATCGAAGAGGTTAGGAGAGATTAAACTCTGGCAAGGCACTGCTACTCAATCATCCTGCAAAAGAAAGAACAATCCAATCTTTATCCTGTTGATGGGCTAGATGTTCGTGATGACCTTATCGAAGAACGGGACAAGCCCATAGAAGATTTTATGACCATCCCCCTGAATGATGAAAATGCGGAGCATACGGTACAAATTGGCTCCAATCTGAAAGATGAAGTTTGGAAGCAGCTCATCATCTTTTTATGAAGGAATACGAATGTCTTCGCCTGAGCTCCAGCGGATATGCTAGGAATTGATGTCAAGATCATGGAACATCGGCTGGCCATTAATCCTAAGCATTAGTCGGTAAAAGAGAAGATGTGCAACCACGTCCCAAAGAGGTAGAAAGCAATCGCAGAAGAAGTAGGCAAGCTCCTCAAAGCTGGATTCATCCAAAAAGTTAACTATCCGACCTGAGTCTCGAACGTGGTCCTCGTCAAAAAGGTAAACAATAAGTAGAGGATGTGTATAGACTTCAAAAAGCTGAACAAGACATGTCCAAAAGATAGCTATCCTCTACCTAGGATTGATCAACTGATAGACGCAACCTCGGGCCACGAGCTCCCCACCTTCATGGATGCCTTTTCCAATTATAATCAGATACGAATGGTGCCGGAGGATGAGAAAAAAACTACTTTTATTACTGACCGTGGTCTTTACTGTTATAGGATTACGTCCTTTGGACTTAAGAATGCAGGAGCAACGTACCAATGCCTGATCAATAAGATCTTCAAGAAACAGATCGACCGCAACATGGAGGTGTATGTGGATGACATGCTCGTCAATAACCCAACTTCTATAAACCACCTCGCCGAACTTGAAGAGACCTTCAGTGCACTCAGGAAGCACAAGATGAAGCTGAACCCGACCAAGTGTACCTTTGGTGTGACCTTAAGAAAGTTTCTGGAATTTATTGTGTCAAGACGTGGGATTGAAGCAAATTCAAAAAAAATTCGAGCTATTCAGGAGATGATTGCTCCAAAAATAATCAAAGAAGTTCGGTACCTGATCGAAAAAATGGCATCCCTGAATCACTTCATCTCGAGATCGGTCGAGCGATGCATGCCCTTCTTCTGAGTTTTCAGGCAATCAAAGAACTTCTGCTAGACGACAGAGTGTCAATGGGCATTTGGGAAGCTTAAAAACTATCTCGGCTCACCCCTACTGCTGGCAAAGTTCGAACCTGAAGAAAAATTATTTCTATACCTAGCAGTCTCTCCGACGGCCTTGGCAGCAGTCTTGATCAAGGAGGAAGTGAAGATGCAGCGATCGATCTACTACGTAAGCCAGATTCTAAGGGATGCAGAAATCAGATACTTTAAGCTAGAAAAATTAACTTATCCTCTTCTAATTACTGTCAGAAGACTCTGACCTTACTTTTAGGGGCACACCATAACGGTCCTCACAGACCATCCTTCATCGAATGGATGCTTTCGGAAGAATCGCAAAATGGACAATCGAGCTCACGAAATTTGACATCAACTATCGACCCCGACCATCGATCAAAGCCCAGATATTGACATATTTTGTAGTAGAATATACCATTTCAGATGATGCTGAGCTTGAACAGAATGAGATTGGCACTCTATTGTTGCAACCGAACCTCCTCGAAGAGAGTGCCAATCTTTTTGAAGGTTTTTGGACCATGTATGTGGATGGTTCGTCCAACTCCGCTGGAACAGGTGCGGGGTTAGTCTTAGTCATCCCTAAGAGAGTCGTTGTCGAGTACGCGCTTTGCTTCGAATTCTCTACAACTAATAATGGGACCGAATATGAAGTGCTGATCGTCGGGTTAAAAATATCAAAAGAGTTAAAAGTATATCGGCTTCAAGTCTACAGTGATTCCTAATTAGTGGTCGACCAAGTTAGTGGTAACTATAAAGTACGAAAGAAAAGTATGATGAAATACCTTGAGAAAGTAAAGAATTTGACTCTGGCCTTCGACAGTTTTAGCATTCAATAGATTCTGAGGGAAGAAAATACAAGAGCCGACCATCTCTCTAAATTGGCCACTTCAGCCCCAACCAAACTATCCAAAAAAGTATTTTTTGAGATTCTAGAATACCCAAGCTCAGAGAAATCATAGTTTGTTATGCAGACGGAGCTCGAGCTGAGCTGGATTGACCCATTAGCTGCCTATCTCAAAGAGGGAGTTCTTCCTTATGATTCGAAAAAAGCTTAAAAACTCAGGAATCAAGCCTTCCGGTATGTTTTGTATGAAGGCAAGTTATATAAGAGGACGTATTCGCTACCACTGCTGAGATGTCTCCGACCTTCAAAGGTCGACTCCGTATTATGGGAAGTGCACGAGAAAATTTGTAAAAGTCATGCAGGAGTAAGGTTCTTATCACAAAAACTACTTCGGTAAGGATACTATTCACCGACCTTATACCATGATTCTATGGAGTATGTCAAAAAATTGATCGCTCTCAGAAGAATGCAAACATATAAAGATAGTTGGCCTTCGAGCTTACTCCACTAAGCGCACCTTAGTCATTTGTGCAGTGGAGAATGGATATACTTGGCCTTTTTCTGACGGCATTCGGACAACGAAAGTTCCTCTTGATCGCGATCGACTACTTCACCAAATGAATCGAAGCCAAACCACTAGCAAAAATTATCGAGATCAAGGTATAGGACTTCATCTAGAAGTTAATCGTCTGTCGATTCGGTCTGCCCCAAACTCTTATAATAGATAACGGGCGACAGTTCGTTGGAATAAGATTTGCCGAGTTCTGCGAAGATTTAAACATCTTCCATCACTTCACATCGGTAGCTCACCCACAGACAAATGGAGAAGCTAAAGTGACCAATCGGATCCTGCTGTAAGATATCAAGACAAGGCTCAACAGAGCAAGAAGGCCTAGGTGGACGAACTCTACCACATCCTCTGGGCGTACCGAACTACTCAAAGGTTATCAACTGAAAAAACATCATTAATATTAGCCTTTGAAATGGAGGCAGTCATATCAATCAAGCTTAAACTTCCATCAGCACGGGTCGTGGCCTTCAATGAGCAGCATAACCTATAGGACCTCAGAGTCAATCTTGATCTGCTGAAAGAAAAAAGAGAGAAAGTTCAGATTCGGATGACGGCCTACAGATGAAGGGTGGCTCGATACTATAACTCTAGAGTCAGAAGTAAAATATTCGAAGTGGGAGACTTAGTACTTCGGCAAGCCACCATCTCTCTGCCTCAGAGCCAGGGGAAGGTTACCCCAAATTGGAAAGGCCTGTATGAAGTGGTGGAGGTCATCCGACTTGAAACTTATCATCTAAAGGAGCTCGGAGGAACAACGCTCCCACGACCTTGAAACTTAGAAAATTTGAGGATGTACTACCAGTAATTTTCCTTCAATAAAACTCCTCCATTCCAATATTATTATTTCTTGATGCAAAAATTATATGATGACAGGAAAGAAGCAATCGATAGTGGCCATGTTAGGAATAAGAGGAGAACCTCATCCTAACATGAGCAAAGTCAAAGGCCTTGTTCATTTTAGACAAGATGAGGGGAGAGGCCCCGACAACGGTCTTAATGTATTCCTATAGTCCATTAGAAATAGAAGGAGAACCTCATCCTAATATGAGCAAAGTCGAAGGCCTCATTCATTTTAGATGAGATAAGGGAAGAAGCCCCGACAACGATCCTAATGTGCCCCTACAGTTCGTTAGGAACAGAAGGAGAACCTCGTCCTAACGTGAGCAAAGTCGAAGGCCTCATTCATTTTAGACGAGATGAGGGAAGGGGCTTCGACAACGATCCTAATGTGCCCCTACAATCCGTTAGGAATATGAGAAAGAACCTCATCTTAATGTGAGCAAAGTCGAAGGCCTCGTTCATTTTAGACGAGATGAGGAGAGAGGCTTCGATAATGGCCCTAATGTACCCCTACAGCCCATTAGAAATAGGAAAAAAATCCTCATCCTAACATGAGCAAAGTTGAAGACCTCGTTCATTTTAGATAAGGTGAGGGAGAGGCCCCGACAATGCCCAAATGTGCTCTTACAATCCGTTAGGAATAGGAGGAGAACCTCATCCTAACGTGAGCAAAGTCGAAGAACTCGTTCATTTTAGACGAGGTGAGAAGAGAGGCCCCAATAACGGATCTCTAATATGCCCCTGTCAGCTTGTTAGGAATAAGAAGGAGAACCTCATCCTAACATGAGCAAAAGTTAGAACCTCGTAGGCCAAAGATGTGAAGAAGAAAGAAGCTCGGTGGAGAATCCTAACACATATTTTTTCATGACAATCTGACTACGTCAAATATGAAAGGTAGAATCTTATCCTAGTTTGGTAAGAGAGGTCCTAGTTCGACGTCCACAATAGGCCCGACGTCCACAACGAACTCGACATCTGCAATAAGCAACAACGCACAGGAATCTCAAGATCAGAAACTCCACCTTCGACTAGAGATAAGATCTCCCCGAGCTTCAACTTCAAGTCAACTTCAGTTGGAGATAAGACCTTCCTCGACTTCAACTACAGTACAACAGGAGATAAGATCTCCTTCAACCTCGATTGAAGATAAGATTTCTCCTGAACTTCAACTTCAACGTCAATAGGAGATAAGATCTCCTTCAACCTCGACTGGAGATAAGATCTCTCCCGAGCTTCAATATTAAATGTCAACAGAAGATTGATCTTCTTCAACCTCAGCTGGAGATAAGATCTCCCCAAAGCTTCAACGTCAGTAGGAGATAAGCTCTCCTTCAATCTTGGTTGGAGATAAGATCTCTCCCGAGCTTCAACGATAATAGAAAATAAGATCTCCTTCAACCTCGATTGAAAATAAGATCTCCTCAAGCTTCAACATCTACGTCAACAAGAGATAAGATCTTCTTCAACCTCGACTGAGATAAGATCTTCTCCGAGCTTCACATCAACATCAATAGGAGATAAGATCTCCTTCAACCTCGGCTGGAGATAAGATCTCCTCCGAGCTTCAACATCAACGACAACAGAAGATAAGATCTTCTTCAACCTCGGCTGGAGATAAGATCTCTTCCGAGCTTCAACATCAACAGGAGATAAGATTTCCTTTAATCTCGACTGGAGATAAGATCTCTTTCGAGCTTCAATGACAATGGAGATAAGATCTTCTTCAATCTCGACTGGAGATAAGATCTCCCCCGAGCTTCAATTCAATAGGAGATAAGATCTTCTTCAACCTCGACTGAAGATAAGATCTCTTTCGAGCTTCAAAGTCAACATCAACAAGAGATAAGACCTCAATCGAAGATAAGATCTCTTTCGAAGCTTCAATGTCAACGTCAACAGGAGATAAGATCTCTTTCAATCTCGGCTAGAGATAAGATCTTCTGAGCTTCAATGTCAACGTCAACAGGAGATAAGATCATCTTCAATCTCGGCTGGAGATAAGATCTCCCCCGAGCTTCAACGACAATATGAGAAAAGATCTCCTTCACCTTCGGCTAGAGATAAGATCTCCCCCAAGCTTCAACGTCAATGTCAATAGGAGATAAGATCTCCTTCAATCTTGATTGAAGATAAGATTCTTCCCGAGCTTCAACTTCAACATCAACTTCGGCTGGAGATAAGACCTCCCCCGAAACTTCAGCTACAGTGTCAATAGGAGATAAGATCTCATTCAACCTCAATTGGAGATGAGATCTCCTCGAGCTTGAACTTCAACATTAACGTCAATAGGATATAAGATCTCCTTCAACCTCGGCTGGAGATAATATCTCCTTCGAGCTTCAACTTCAATATCAATAGGATATAAGATCTCCTTCAACCTTGATTGGAGATAAGATCTCCCCCGAGCTTCAACTTCAACGTCGATAGGAGATAAGATCTCCTTCAACCTCGATTGGAGATAAGATCTCCTCTGAGCTTCAACTTCAACATCGACAGAAGATAAGATCTCTCTCAAGCTTTCAAAGCTTCAAGCTTAGCTAGAGATAAGATCTCCCTGAGCTTCAACTTCAACGTCAACAGGAGATAAGATCTCCTTCAACCTCGACTAGAGATAAGATCTCCTCCGAGTTTCAACTTTAACGTCGATAGGAGATAAGATCTCCCCTAAGCTTTTAGAAGCTTCAATCTCGCTGGAGATAAGATCTCTCCCGAGCTTCAACTTCAACATCAATGGAGATAAGATCTCCTTCAATTTCGACTGGAGATAAGATATCTCCCGAGCTTCAACTTCAACGTCACAATAGGAGATAAGATCTCCCCCAAGCTTCTCAACATCGACGCAATAGGAGATAAGATCTCTTCACCTAGGCTAAAGATAAGATCTGCCGAGCTTCCACGTCAATAGAAGATAAGATCTCCTTCAACTCGCTGGAGATAAGATCTTCTCCGAGTTTCAATGTT
>QRFJ01004732.1:0-27899 GCA_006176705.1 Cocos nucifera | reverse complement strand
GGTCTTCAAAATTTCTTTTGAAGAACAGCCATTGTCTCTTACAGCAGTGCTGCCTTCTTTCTTTCCTGGCACCTTTCGCTTGCTTGGATCGCACCTTACTCATGCCCAAAACCTCTTGGGCATGGAGAAGAGAGAGAGAATCAGAGGGTGGCATGGAGAAGGAGGGAGAGAGGCTTTGTGGCATGGGTTAAAGATAGAAGAATTAAATTCTAGGTGCAGATAGGGTTTATATAGAACCTGTTGCGCCATGCAGTGCCACATCATCCTGGCCAATCACAGCCCTTTGTGCAATCAGATCTAAATATGATTAATGGGATGACATCATCTAATCCAATCAGATGAGAGACCCTGAAAATCCTCCTTAGGTGGTACCAAGATTGGGTCAAATAAGACTTCTTAGCGCCACAGAGTTTAATCCCCTGAAGCAACCTGGAGTCCCATCTGTATGGGACTCCATCTTTTATCCTCATGGGGCGCACGCCTAGGGAGGCATGCGCCCTCTTCCTATCTACATTTTAGTAGAGGGACAAGTCCCCATGTACTCTTTTATGGGTGCATGACACATGGGCAGATGTCTAAATGTCCAGAGTAAATATTTGACCAATGTCCGAAAACAAGATTTAGCAGGTGACCAAAAATGGCAGGTGTTGCTTTAAATATATGTCATAAATTAAGACAACCCTTTTCTGACCTAGGCAAGCTCCAGTCAGACCAAGTAAAGGATCCTAAGTGAGCCCAAATACATTTGGCTCAGTCGGGACAAGCTTTAATGATTGTTAAAGGAGAACATTAGGCTCAATCGTGTGCTAGAACGATTTCCTTCAACCTAATTGAATCTTATTCAAATCAATTGAATTGGGTTAGTTCAATTGATGACATCCAGATCCAAACCCTTGTTTGTGTGATCCAGTTAGGTTTAGTTCCATATGGTAATGGGATAAGTCACAATCTCTATCATCGACATCATCGAAACACCTTTCGATGGATCAAAATTTTTCTGATTCAGACAACTAGTATGATCGACAATCCAAATCAATCTAATTGCTACCAAAATCTATCAGTGATACCTAGCAGCATAAGGTGGCAACCCATCAGAATTGAAAGCAAACCTCTCGATACAGTTATCTATGTGATTAAGTTCCTCTATCTTGAGTCTCGATCGAATTAGGGTTAAGGTGATCTCGTCAAACCCTAATTTTTGTCATATGAATTAATCATTCAATTCAAGTCCAATGTGAAAAACCTAATAGAAACTCTTTCTATTATTTTACTTTGCCATGGCCATGGGCTTATACACTTGATTCTCATGGTCATCATAGGGCTGCTCCTGATCTACCGAGGTAGATAGATCCCTTTTTGGTGCAATCCAATTTCTATAATGAACATGCTATAGCCAACATACACCACAGGATTTTGAATTGCTAGGAGATCGAGTTATGTTGTAGTCAAACTATAACATTCTCAAGGTGAACTATCGATGCACCTCAAATCAAAGAACCAGATACACCACTGTAGCTTCGAGTTAGTTATCGACGAGAAGATAGACTTCCTTATGACTGCTCGAGGTGGTCATGCTTAGTGCCCTTATTCTCTAATGAGTACTTATACTCTTGCTTCGGTGTCTCTACACCGTAGACTAAAAACTCATCTATCCTAAAGAAATGATTGTACACCAACCTTTCGAATCAATCACCATCCTCATGATGATCCTACAGTCGAAAGTATTTTATGAGTTAATAATGAAAATTCATGTCTTAAATTTTAAACTCTTGAAAATATGAACTATCATTACCATTAACTCAAGGGATGTATCATAGACACTTTCAAATACACACTATGATAGAAAAGAATCCATTTTATTATTTCTAGTCAAAATTATAATTTTGCCCTTAGAAATGTATTACAAGTGTCAGTCAATCTGGCTTCTTTAAGAAAAAAACTTATTTTTCGGATCAGGTTCGTTTAGATCTGATTGGATCAGGAGGGATATTTCAAAAAATTTTCTCTAAGATCCTAATAAGATCTGAGGCTTCTCAGATCTAATCTTATTGATCTAACAATAAAATAAAAATAAAATTAAATCTAATTTAATTATATCTTTGTTTTGGATAATCCAATTATCCTGTGATGATCCTAATGCTTGCCTGAGGTTTTGGATGTAGCCACGTAAGTGCCTGGCCTCTACAGGTATCCATTCAGATAGGATCTGAAGATATTCTCCTTGTCTATCAAACCTTCAAAAATTAAATCTGGATTTGATCTTGAAGGTCTTCAAAATAGCTTTTAAAGAATAGTCGTTGTCTCTTGCAGCAGTGCTGCCTTCTTCCTTTGCTAACGCCTTTCACTTATTTGGATCGCACCTTCTTCATGCCTAAAGTCCCTTGGGTGTGGAGAGGAGAGAAAGGACTAGAGGGTAGCTTGGAGAAGGAGGGAGAGGGGCTATGTGGCATGTGGCATGGGCTAAAGATAGAATCCTTGAATTCTAGGCTCAGATAGGGTTTATATAGACCCTATCGTACCATGCAGTGCCACATCATCCTGGTCAATCATGGCCCTTTGTGCAATTAGATCTAAATCTGATTGGTGGGATGACATCATCTAATTCAATCAGATTAGAGTCCCCCAAAATTTTCTTTAGGTGATGCCAAGACTAAGTCAAACATGTCTTCTTGGCGCCACCAAGTTTGATTCCCTGAAGCAACTAGAGTCCCATCTGTATGGGACACCATCTTCTATCCTCATGGGATGCATGCCTCCCTAGGCATGTGCCCCTTGTCTATCTACTTTTTAGTAGGGGGACAAGTCTCCAGGTTCTCTCCTATGAGTGCATGACACATGGGCAGATATCTAAGTGTCCAGGGTCAACGTTTGACCAATGTCCGAAGATAAGATTTAGTAGGTGATGAAAAATGACAGATGTTATCTCAAATTTATCTCATAAATTAAGACAACCCTTTTTTGACCTAGACAAGCTTCAGTCAGGCCAAGTAAAGGTTCCTAAGTGAGCCCAAACACATTTGGCTTAGCCAAAACAAGCTTTAATGATTATTAAAGGAGAACATTAGGCTCAATCATGTGCTAGCACGATTTCCTTGAACCTAATTGAATCTTATTCAAATCAATTAAACTGGGTAAATTCAATTGATGATATCCAGAATCAAACCCTTGTTTGTGTTACCCAATTAGGTTCAGTTCCATATGGTAATGGGATATGTCGCGATCTCTATCATCGACATCATCGAAACATCTTTCGATGGATCAGAACTTTTTTAATTCAAACAACTAGCATGATCGATCATCCAAATCATTTTAATTGCTTCCAAAATCTACCAATGATACCTAGCAGCATATGGTGGCAACCCATTAGAACTAAAATCGAACCTCTCGATGCAATTACCTGTGTGATTAAGTTCCTCTATCTTGAGCCCCGATTGGATTAGGGTTAAGGTGATCTCATCAAACCCCAATTTTCATCATATTAATTAATCATTCGATTCAAGTCCAATATGAAAATCCTAATAAAAACTCTTTCTGTTATTTCACTCTGCCAAGGCCATGGGCTTTTGGACTTGATTCTCATGATCATCATAGGGCTACTCCTCATCTACCGAGGTAGATAGATCCCTTATTGGTGCAATTTAATTCCTATAATGAGCATGCTATAGCCAACACACACCTCAAAATTTTGAATGGCTAGAAGATCAAGTTATGGTATAGTCAAACTATAACACCATCAAGATGAACTGTTGATGCACCTCAGATCAAAGAACTAGACACACCACTGCAGCTTCGAGCCAATCATCGACGAGAAGATAGACTTCCTTATGACTACTCGAGATGGTCACGCTCAGTACCCTCATTCTCTAATGAGTACCTATACTCTCACTCCGATGTTTTTATACCATGGACTCAAGACTCATCTATCCAAAAAAAGTGATTATACACCAACCTTTCTGATCAGTCACGATTCTCATGATGATCCTATGGTCGGAAGCATTTTATGAGTTAATATTGAAAATTTGTCTTAAATTTTTAACTTTTAAAAATATGAACTATCATTATCATTAACTCAAGGGATGTACCACTGACACTTTGAAATACACACTATGATAGAAAATAACCCATTTTATTATTTATACTTAAAATTATAATTTTGTCCGTAGAAGTGTATTACAAGTGTCAACCAATTTGACTTCTAGGGCACACATATCTAACAAACTCCCACTTGACCTAAAGCCAATTGGCTACAAATCTATATCCCATCTTCTCAAGATGGGCTTCGATCTTCTATTAGCCCAACGGTTTTGTAAGTAGGTCTACCACATTATCTGCAGAGTTGACTCTCTTGACCTTGATGCAACCTTTCTCAAGATAATCGTGGATGAGGTGGTATCACCGCTCGATGTGCTTGGATTTCTGGTGAGGCCTCGGCTCCTTTGCAAGGGTTATGGTTTCATTATTATCATAGTATAGAGGAATGACATCTGATGGCATCACCTCGATCTCTGTGGCAAACTTCTTGTTCCAGAATGCCTCCTTCACAGCTTCTGATGCAGCAATGTACTCTACTTCCATGGTGGAATCTGCTATCACTGTCTGCTTGAAACTCTTCCAACTGACAGCACCACCATTACACACAAATAGACTCTTAATTGTCTACTTTCGATCATCTATATTGGACATAAAATTTGAGTCTGTATATCCCTGAACTTGGAGTTCTCCATTACCAAAGACCAACATCATATCCTTAGTTCTTCTTAAGTACTTAAGGATACATTTCATAGAAGTCCAGTGTTCTTCACTTGGATTCGACTGATATATGCTTGTGATACTCACAGCATGGGCTATATCAGATCATATACATAACATGGCATACATGAGGATCCCTTATTGCTGAAGTATAAGGGATCTTGCTCATGTGTTCTATCTCCTCAGGTATGTTAGGACACATTTTCTTGAAGAGATGAATGTCATGTCTGAAGGGTACCAATCTCCTCTTGGAGTTTTTCATGCTAAACCTCTTTAGCACTTCTCCTATGTACATCTTCTGTGAAAGACCTAGCATCCTATTCGTTCTATCTTTATAGACCTTAACTCCTAGAATAAAGAATACTTCTCCTAGGTCTTTCTTGGAGAATTCTTTAGATAACCATATTTCAACTATGGTCAACATGAAAATATCATTCCCAATAAGGAGGATATCATCTACGTACAGTACGAGAAAGATAATAATGCTTCCACTGATCTTTTTGAAAATACATGGTTCCTCCTCATTCTTGATGAAATCAAATAATTTGATCACATCATTAAAACGAGTATTCTAGCTCCGAGATGCTTGCTTAAGTCCATATATGGACCTTTGAAGCTTGCATACTTTGTGATCAATATCACTGGATGTGAAACCTAGTGGTTGTTCCATATAGATATCTTCCTCAAGGTATCCATTTAAGAATGTCATTTTTATGTCCATTTACTATATTTCATAATCAAAATAGGCTGCAACAACAAACAATGTGCGGACAGATTTTAGCATGGCTACTAATGAAAAGGTATTTTGATAGTCAATTTCTTCATCCTGACTATATCCTTTTGCTACTAATTTAGCTTTGAATGTTTTCACATTCTTATCTACACCAATCTTTCTCTTATAGATCCATTTACACCTAATAGGTACTATACCTTCTGGTGGATCTATCAAGGTCCAGACTTGATTTGAGTGTATCGAATCAATTTCTGACTTCATTATCTCTAACCATTTCTCAGAGTCGAAATTCGATATTTCCTTGTCATAGGTTTTGGGATCATCACTATGAATCCCATTACCTATGAGAAATATTTTCTCTACTTCCTCTGAAATAGTACCTAAGTACCTCTCAGGGGGATGGAAAATCTTTTTCGATCTATGAGGCGGAGGAGTTAGTGATTGTATTAGCTCAACCTGATTTGGTTCCATAGGGTCCTTAGCTCATTGCTCTTGTGAGATTTTCTCCTCGAGCTTGATCTACTTTCCAATGCCACTATCTTGAATGAACTATTTTTCAAGAAAGATGGCATACCAACTCACAATCACATTATGATCTTCTGAAATGTAGAAATAATATCCTAATGACTCTTTAGGATATCCTATGAATCAAAACTTTAAAGGACCTAGAGTCTAACTTGTCTGCTTGTTGTCTTTTGACATGAGCCGGACAACCCCAAATTCTGAGATGACTCAGACTTGGTTTCTTACCATGCCATATCTCATACGGTGTGGTAGGAATGATTTTTGAGGGAACCCTATTCAGTAAATATATAGCATTTAACAGACTATCCCCAAAGAAAATCAGAAAGATCTGTGAAGCTCGTCATAGATCGGAGCATATCTAATAGGGTCCTGTTCCTCCGTTCTAAAATTTCGTTGAGTTGAGGTATTCCGATGGAGTCCATTTAGAGACTATGCCATTTTGTTTGAGATAGTCTAAAAATTTTTGATAAAGGTATTCACCTTCTTGATCTGATCGAAGAACCTTAATGAATTTTTTAGTTTGTTTTTCAACTTTATGTCTGAATTTCTTAAACTTTTCAAAGGCTTTAGACTTATGTCTTATAAGAAACATAGACCCATACCGAGATAAATCATCGGTAAAGGTTATGAAGAAGTCAAAGTTGCCTCTAGCTGGCACATCAAATGGGCCATACACATTAGTATGTACTAGGGCAAGTAGTTTCGTGGCCCATTCCCTATGTCCTACAAAAGGAAGCTTAGTCATTTTGCCATGAAGACATGATTCACAAATTGGATATGACTCGGAAGTCAACAAACTTAGTAGTCCAATTTTCTCCAATTTCTTAATCCTATCTTCTGCCATATGACCTGGCCTTAGGTGCAATAGATACCTATCATTTGGATTATCCCTAGGTCATTTTGATCTTATGGCATTCATATTTTGCTCGATATTAAAGATAGATACATTAATATATAACTGGTAGAGATCGTTAATAAGAAAATCATTTGTAATTTTATTTCTTTCATAAAGAATATTACAATGGTCCTTAAGAAAACTAATTACATAGCCTTCTTATGCTAAACACGAAATAGAAATCAAATTGCTACTTGCAGCAGGCACATAATAATAATCCCTATGTACTAAATCTAAGCCAAATGGTAGTCAAAGTGGGTAGGTTCCCATGGCCATAGCAGCAATTCTTGCTTCATTTTTGACGTGTAGAATATCTCACCATCTCCCAGCCTCCTGCTATCCTCAAAACCCTACATAGAAGTGCACAAATGAGCTCTAGAACCAGAGTTAAGCACCCAACTAGATGCAGAAGAAACCATATGGTTAGATTCAATAATGAGCATACCTCCAGAAAGATCTGTTTTCTTCTTATTCTTTAGGGTGGCCAAGTATGTAGGGCAATTCCGCTTCTAGTAGCCTTCAGTATTATAATGGAAATACTTTTCTTTGTCAGCGGCTTTCTTCTTCAGCTCTGCTTTCTTTTTCTTTTCACCTTCCACCTTCTGCTTTTTCATAGACTTCTTCCTTCTAAAAAACTTTCTCTTGAAAGAAGTCCATTCCATAGCAAGTACCGAGCCTTTAGAACTTTTCATAGAAAGCTCAACAGTAACCAACATATTCATAAGCTCGGTCAGAGTATTCTAAAGTTTATGTATATGGTAGTTCATGATGAACTGCCCATATGCATCAGTCAAGGATTGCAAAATTATATCATTCTATAGATCTTGGTCTAACTTCACTCCAAGCTTCTTATGCTTTTCCAAATCCTTGATCATCATCAGACAATGATGTTGGACTAACTGTTCATCACACATTTTAGCCTTAAATAGTCGTTTAGTGATCTGATATTTGGCTGCACGACTTTATTCACCAAATAACTCCTACAGGTGAGCCAACATTTGGTGGGCAGTCTTGATATCTTCATGTTGGCGCTGAAGCTCATAAGACATCGAGCCTAACATGTAGTATCTGGCCTTATTATCTTCATCCGTCCATTTATCAAGAGATGCTTTCTATTCAGCAAACGGATGAGTTGGTAAGGTGGGGAGATCCTAGTTCAATACATGAGTCAACTTCTCAGAACCCAAAATAATTTTGAAGTTTTGGAGTCAATCCTAGTAATTGGGTCTGGTTAGTCTATGGATGTCCAGGATATAGGCTAGTGGGTTGGACGCAGACATTTTTCTTTTTTCTGTAGAGAGTCAAAGTTTCTAGTTAGATTTTGTAATTAAAATTTGACCAATTTATTTAGGAGTTTGATTTTTAAATAAATTAGCTCCCACTATTTTTTTGGATCCGTATATTTTCTTTATAGAGATGCAAAAATCTTCATGATTACTGAATTCTAGTGGGTGGTGTAGTCCCACCAACTGACTCATCACCTCACCTAGCAATTATTGATGATGGGTTAGCCAATGAGTGAACAACTCTTGTCCAATGATTCTCTAATCATGGTGCACCCAGACTTGGTCTCTAATTCATGAATCTCACCATGACCGAAATATTGATCTACTCCTTAGTTAAGTTAGACCCCTCATTTGCATAGATTGGATTACTAATATCCAAAATATTGAGCCCAATCCATTCTCCAGCCCGTAGCATCTAATGCCTAATAGATATGGTTGAATCTTTTCGGTGCAACTGAACCACTATAATCAATCGAGAACAATCAACCTTGGAAAGGATCTGCACATCCACAATGGTGGAAGACCTTAGACTTAATCTTTTCTTAGGAAGATTTGATTTAGGTCTCTTTAAACTTGACTTGACATAGCCATAACCATTATGACTAACCTAGTGGCATGGGTTAGCTCGGATTGTTAGCCACCTTAGATCATGACTGGATCGACAAATATGGCCAGGTAAGTGAGACCGGTGGAAGGGATATGCCATTAACTCGATAAGAACGTATTCGAGTTGAGTAGCCTCCAATTAAAAATCAGTCGATCGTATCCACCAAACTTACCTTAGACACCAAATTGTCGAGCTAGAACCAATCGGGTTAGCCTACAATCCAAACTCTAACCACTGAGCCTAATTTGGTCTTCACTTGATCAATCACTCATGTGACTCGACCTTGATCTAGACTTAATCCTATTAGGCTGGTTAATTTAAGTGCTCTTGATCCCACCTAACCAACTCTTGATTTGGTTTGATCAACAGCTAGATCTAATTGAGCTACCCAAGTCCGAACCTAATTTTATGATTATCTTAGTGTTAGATATATGTGCCCTAGAAGCCAGAATTGGCTGACACTTGTAATACACTTCTAGGGGCAAAATTATAATTTTGACTAATATGAATAAAATGGATTATTTTCTATCACATATGTGTATTTAGTGTCTGTGATACATCCTTTGAGTTAATGGTAATGATAATTCCTATTTTAAGAGTTGAAAATTTAAGACATGAATAATCATTGTTAACTCAAAAAATGCTCCCGACTATAGGATCATCATGAGGATGGTGATTGATCCAGAAGGTTGGTGTACAATCGCTTCTCTTTGGTAGATGAGTCTTGAGTCTATGGTATGGAGACACCGAAGCGAGAGTACAGATACTCGTTAGAGAATGAGGGCACTGAGCGTGACCACCTCGAGTAGTCATTAGGGAGTCTACCTTCTCCTCAATGACTGACTCGATGCTGCAGTAGTATGTCTGGTTCTTTGACTTGAGGTGCATCGATAGTTCATCTTGAGGGTGTTATAGTTTGACTACACCATTACTCGATCTCCTAGCCAATCAAAATCCAGAGGTGTATGTTGGCTATAGCATGTTCATTATAGGAACTGGATTGCATCAAGATTGGATCTATCTACCTCGATAGTAGAGGAGCAGCCCTATGATAATCATGAGAATCAAGTCCAGAAGTCCATGGCCATGGTAGAGTGAAATAATAGAGAAGAGTTTCTATTTAGATTTTCAACATCAGACTCGAATCGAATGATTTATGATCATGATGATAGAACTAGGGTTTGAGTCACCTTAACCCTAATTTGATTGGGGCTCAAGATAGAAGAACTTAATCACACAGGTAGCTGCACCAAGAGGTTCATATTCAGCTCTAATGTTACCACCATATACTGCTAGGTGTCACTGGTGATTTTGGAGCAATCAGAATGATTTAGATGATCGATCATTCTAACTGTTCGAATCAGAGAGTTCTGATCCATCGAAAGGAGTTTCGATGATGTTGATGATAGAGATCATGACATATCCCATTACCATACAGAACTGAACCTAACTGGGTCACACAAACAAGGGTTTGAATCTGGTGATCATCAATTGAACTGATCTAGTTCAATTGATCTGAATGAGATTTAATTAGGTTCAAGGAAATCATGCTAGCACTCGATTGACCTAACGTTCTTCTTTTGCTATCATAAATAAGTTGTCCTGACTGAGCCAAAGGAGTTTGTGCTCAATCAGAGGCCTTCATATGGTCTGACTGGAGGTTGTCCAAGTCAAAAAAGGTTGTCTTATTTTGTAAGATATTACCTACCATTATTGGTTACGTGCCATTTCTTGTTCTTTGACTTTGGTCAAAAGTCTACCTTTGACTGGTCAAATGTTGACCATTGACACTTTGACTTCTATCCACGTGTCATGCACCTATTGGAGAGCTGGTGGGGGCCTATCCTCCTGCTAGAACCTGGCAAGGAAGAGGGCGCATGCCACCCTTGGCGTGTGCCTAAGTTGGAGGCGCCCAGGAGTCCCTATTGGACAGGGACTCCATCTTCTTTTTGGATTTCAGTTAGAGTTCTCCTAAGAACCAACTTTGACTGGTCTTAGTTGCTCTCTAAGGAGGAATCCAGGGGACTCTATTCCCACCAATTAGATTTAGATCTGATTTTACAAAGAGTTATGATTGGTTGGGAAGAAGAGGCATTGGATCACGCTTAGTCTATAAATAAGACCCTATGCCCAACTCAAAATAAGATTGAATCACAATTCCCCATGCCCAAAGACTGCCTCTCCCCTCTTCCTCTATGCCAAACCCACCTTCTTCCTTTCCTCTCCACATCCAAAGTGTTTGGATTCTTTGTTTGTGTGATCCAGATCAAAGAAAGGCGACTGAAAGCTAGAAGGCTGCACTGCTGCAAAGGACGACTTCTGATCTTCGAATAGAGTTTTGAAGATCCTCCAGATCAGATCCAGATCTAATTTTTGGAGACATGATAGAGAAGAAAAAGATCTCCAGATCCAGCCCGAGTGGATACCGGTAGAGGCCAGGCACTTGCGTGGCTAGATCCAGAACCTTCCGCTGCTTATAGGATCATCAACGGGTAATAGGATTACCCACTTCAAGGTAAATTAAATCTAATTTAATTTATCTAATTTTATTTTAATTTCTAAAATAATAATAATCAAATCTAAAATATCTTAGATCTAATCTAGATCAAAGAAAAAAATTTTTGAAATATATCTCTTGATCTGATCAGATCTAAACGAACCTGAGCCGGAAAATAAGAATTTTCCTTCACTTAGATCTAAAAATACTCAATTTTAGACCTAATATATTTCATAATATTAATTTTTAATTAAGTTTAGGGTTCATAAGCAAAATATGTATATAAAATTCTAAGGTTTCAGGATCTAGGATTTTACAAAAAATAAATTTTTTATTTTTGATTAAGGATGAACACATAGCACCCCTACACACCATAAGAATACTCCATCGAATGAAAGGAGAAGACCTTTAAATCTTACTTCGTTCTTATGACCGGATGGCCAAGGAGCATGCCTTAATCAGAAATATGATAAATCTACAAAACTAATTAGATCTACATCATATATCATATATATAAAAATTGATCTAACTAAAAATATATTTTGCATACATCTCATGTATTATATCATGCATATTTTCAAATCTAAATTATCTCATAAATATCTAAAAAATAAGATTTAAATTTGATCGTATCAAATTAAAATTTATTCTAGATAATTTTGTAGAACTATTCTACAACTAGTCTAAACATACATCTATTATATCTCATATAAATAAATTAAATAAATTTATTTTTTATTTTTTAGATCTAATTATAATATTTATAATATTAAAAAATTTATAAATAAATAGATCTAAAAATTATAATTAATTAAATTAAAATTATAGTTATGCTAGACTACACATAGAATAATTTTATTTCTAGTCTAGTCATGCATCTCATACATCTTAGATCTAGATTATTTAATTTTTAATTTTTTAATTTTAGATCTAATCACATCTAATATGACATCTAAAATCATCTAATTATTAGATCAAAAATAAATTAAAATTAAAATCTAATAAATTATGAAACTTGGCTCTGATACCAGTTGAAGGAAAAAATCTATTTTTTGGATCAGGTTCATTCAAATCTGATTGGATTAGGAGGAATATTTCAAAAAAAATTTCTCTAAGATCTTAATTAGATCTGAGACTCCTTAGATCTGATCTTATTGATCTGATAATAAAAATAAAATAAAAATAAAAATTTAATTTAATTTAATTATATCTTTTTTTAGGTAATCCAATTATCCTAAGATGATCCTGATGCTTGTCTGAGGTTCTAGATGTAGCCACACAAGTGCCTGGCCTCTACTGGTATCCACTCAAATAGGACCTGAAGATATTCTCCTTCTATATCAATTCTTCAAAAATTAGATCTAGATCTGATCTTGAAGGTCTTCAAAATGACTTTAAAAGAACAGTCGTTGTCTCTTACAGTAGTGCGGCCTTCTTCCTTTGCTTGCACCTTTCACTTATTTGGATCGCACCTTCTGTTAGATATATGTGTACCCTAGAAGTCAGAATTGGCTGACACTTGTAATACACTTCTAGGGGCAAAATTATAATTTTAACTATAAATAATAAAATAGATTATTTTCTATCACATAGGTGTATTTAGTGTCTGTGATACATCCTTTGAGTTAATGGTAATGATAATTCTTATTTTCAAGAGTTGAAAATTTAAGACAAGAATTTTTATTATTAACTCATAAAATACTCCTGACCATAGGATCATCATGAGGATGGTGATTGATCCAGAAGGTTAGTGTACAATCGCTTCTTTATAGTAGATGAGTCTTGAGTCTATGGTGTAGAGACACCAGAGCGAGAGTACAAGTACTCGTTAGAGAATAAGGGCACTGAGCATGACCACCTCGAGTAGTCATTAGGAAAGTCTACCTTCTCATCGATGACTGACTCGAAGTTGCAGTGGTGTGTCTAGTTCTTTGATCTGAGGTGCATCGACAGTTCACCTTGAGGGTGTTATAGTTTGACTACACCATGACTCAGTCTCCTAGCCATTCAGAATTCTGAGGTGTATGTTGGCTATAGCATGTTCATTGTAGGAATTGGATTGCACCAAGATGGAATCTATCTACCTCGGTGGATGAGGAGCAGCCCTATGATGATCATGAGAATCAAGTCCATAAGCCCATGGCCATGGTAGAGAGTGAAATAATAGAAAGAGTTTCTATTAAGGATTTTCACATCAAACTTGAATCAAATGATTAAATCATATGATAGAAATTAGGGTTTGACGAGTTCACCTTAACCCTAATCTGATCGGGGCTCAAGATAGAAGAACTTAATCACACAAGTAGCTGCACCGAGAGGTTCATCTTCAATTTTGATGGGTTGCCACCATATACTGCTAGGTGTCACTGGTGGATTTTGGGAGCAATTAGAATGATTTAGATGATCGATCATTCTAAGTTGTCTGAATCAGAAGAGTTTTGATCCATCGAAAGAAGTTTCGATGATGTTGATGATGGAGATCACTACATATCCCATGACCATACTAAATTGAATCTAGTTGGATCACACAAACAGGAGTTTGGATCTGGATATCATCAATTGGACTAACCCAATTTAATTTATTTAAATTAGATTCAATTAGGTTCAAGAAAATCATGCTAGTACATAGTTGAATCTAACATTCTTGTTTTTCTATCATCAAAAGTTGTCTCGACTAAGCCAAATGAGTTTGTGCTCACTCAGATACCTTTACCTAGTTTGACTGAAGCTTATCCAGGTCAGAAAAGGATTGTGTTAATTTATGAGATAAATTTAAGACAACACCCACCATTTTCCATCACCTGCTAATTCTTGTCCTTTGAATTTGGTCAAACGTTGACCTTTGACTTTGGGACATCTGCCCATATGTCTTGCACTTATTGGAGAGCAGATATGGGCTTGTCCCCTCCTTGGAAATTGGATAGGAGGGGGCGCACACCTAAGATGGCGTGCGCCCTTGGATATGGACGCCTAGAGTCCCATATGGATGGAACTCCAGGTTGCTTCTTAGATTCAAACTAGGTGACCCTCACCTATAGACTTTGAGCAGTCTTAGACGCCACCTTAGGATGAATCTATGGGTCTCTCATCTGATTGGATTAGGTGATGTCATCCCACCAATCAGATTTAGATCTGATTAAATGAAGCAACATAATTGGCCAGGGTGATGTGGCACTGCATGGCATAGGAGGGTCTATATAAAGACCTGTCTGTGCCCACTTTTTAATAGACTTCTCTCCTAACCATGCCCCAAGGCTGCCCCTCTTCCTCCTCCATGCCACCTTTCTGATCCTCTCTCTCCTCTCCATGCCTAAAGAAGTTGGGCCTTTAGATTAGTGCGATCCAAGCAAGAAAAGGCTGACGAGAAAGGAAGAAGGCAGCACTGCTGCAGAGATGACAGCAGATCTTCGAAAGGTGTTTTGAAGATCCTCCAAATTAGGTCTAGATTTAATTTTTTAAGATGAGATAAAGAAGAAAAAGATCTTCAGATCCAGCCCGAGTGGATACTGGTAGAGGCCAGGCGCTTGCATGGCTAGATCCAGAACATCAGGCAATCAGCAAGATCATCAATGGGTAATCGGATTACCCATATCAAGGTAAAAGTAATTTAGATTTAATTTAATTTAATTTTTTTATTTATCAAATCATAAAATTAGATCTAAAAAATGTTAGATTTGGTTAGGATCTAAGAGAAAATATTTGAAATACGCCTCTTGATCCAACCAGATCTGAACGAACCTGATCCCGAAAAATCAGGATTTTCCTTCACCTTCTTCATACCCAAAGTCCCTTAGGCATGGAGAGGAGAGAGAAGACTAGAGGGTGGCATGGAGAAGGAGTGAGAGGGGCTATATGACATGGGCTAAAGGTAGAATCCTTGAATTCTAGGTGCAGATAGGGTTTATATAGATCCTGCTGCGCCATGCAATGCCACATCATCCTGGCTAGTCACGATCCTTTGTGCAATTAGATCTAAATCTGATTGGTGGGATGATATCATCTAATCCAATCAGATTAGAGACCCTCAAAACTCTTATTAGGTGGCACCAAGACTGGGTCAAACAAGTCTTCTTGGCGCCACCTAAAAATTCCCTAAAGCAACAGGAGTCCCATCTATATGGGACTCCATCTTCTATCCTCATGGGGTGCACACCACCCTAGGCGTGCACCCCTTGCCTATCTACTTTTTAGTAGGGGGACAAATCCCCAAGTTCTCTCCTATGGGTGCATGACACAGGGGTAGATGTCTAAGTGTTCAGGGTCAACGTTTGACTAATATCCAAAGCCAAGATTTAGAAAGTGATAGAAAATGGCAGGTGTTGTCTCAAATTTATCCCATAAATTAAGACAACCCTTTTCCGACCAGGATAAGCTCCAGTCAGGCCAAGTAAAGGTTCTTGCATGAGCCCAAATACATTTGACTCAGTTGAGACAAGCTTTAATGATTGTTAAAGGAGAACATTAGGCTCAATCATGTGCCAGCATGATTTTCTTGAACGTAATTGAATCTTATTCAAATCAATTGAACTGGGATTAGTTCCAATTGATGATCATCCAAATTCCAAACCCTTGTTTGTGTGATCCAGTTAGGTTCAGTTCTATATGGATAATGGGATATGTCATGCCATCTCTATCATTCGACATCATTGAAACTCCTTTCGATGGATCAGAACTCTTTTTGATTCGAGACAAGCTAGAATGATCGATCATCTAAATCATTCTAATTGCTCCCAAAATCCACCTAGTGACACCTAGCAGTATATGGTGGCAACCCATCAAGAGCTGAAAGTGAACCTCTTCGGTGCAGCTACCTGTGTGATTAAGTTCCTTCTATCTTGAGCCCCGATCAGATTAGGGTTAAGGTGAACTCGTCAAACCCTAAGTCTTTCATCATATGAATGTAATCATTCGATTCAAGTCCAATGTGAAAACCCTAAATAGAAACTCTTTCTATTATTTCACTCTGCCATGGCCATGGGCTTATGGACTTGATTCTCATGATCATCATAGGGCTACTCCTCATACCTACCGAGGTAGATAGATTTCCATCTTGGATGCAATCCAATTTCCTACAATGAACATGCTATAGCCAACATACACCTCAGGATTCCATATGGCTAGGAGATCGAGTAATGGTGTAGTCAAACTATAACACCCTCAAGGTGAACTATCGATGCACCTCAGGTCAAAGAACCAGACACACCACTGCAGCATCGAGTCAGTCATTCGATGAGAAGGTAGACTTCCTAATGACTACTCGAGGTGGTCACGCTCAGTGCCCTCATTCTCTAACGAGTACCTTATACTCTCGCTCTGGTGTCTCCTACACCGTAGACTTCAAGACTCATCTATCCAAAAGAAGCGATCGTACACCAACCTTCCGGATCAATCACCATCCTCATGGTGATCTTATGGTCGGGAGTATTTTATGAGTTAATAATGAAAATTCATGTCTTAAATTTTTAACTCTTAAAAATATGAATTATCATTACCATTAACTCAAAGGATGTATCACAGACACTTTGAAATACACACTATGATAGAAAATAATTTATTTTATTATTTATAGCTAAAATTATATTTTTTCTCTTAGAAGTGTATTACAAGTATCAGCCAATCTGGCTTCCACGGTATACATATCTAACACTTCTAGGGCACACATATCTATCAAACTCCCAGTTGACCTAAAGTCAAATGGCTATAAATCTAAGTTCCATCTTCTCAAGGTGGGCTTCGATCTTCTACTGGTCCAACGGCTTTGTAAGTGGGTCTGCCGCATTGTCTACGAAATTGACTCTCTTGATCTTGATGTAATCTTTCTCGAGATAATCACGGATGAAGTGGTATCGCCACTCGATATGCTTAGATTTTTGGGGAGACCTCGGCTCCTTAGCAAGGGCTATGGCATCATTATTCTCGCAGTATAGAGGAATGGCATCTGATGGCGTCACTTTAATCTCTGTGGCAAATTTCTTATACCAGAATGCCACCTTTGCAGCTTCTAATGCAGTGATGTACTCTGCTTTCATGGTGGAATCTACTATTGCTGTTTACTTGGAACTCTTCCAAGTGATAGCACCACCATTACACACAAATTGACTCCAAGATGTCGACTTTTGATCGTCTATATCGGACATAAAATCTGAGTCTCTATATCCCTAGACTTGGAGTTCTCCATTACCAAAAATCAATATCATATCCTTAGTTCTTCTAAACGACTTAAGGATACATTTCACAGAAGTCTAGTATTTTTCATCTAAATTTAATTGATATCTGTTCGTGACACTCACAGCATGGGCTATATCTGTTAGATATATGTGCCCTAGAAGTTAAAATTGGCTGACACTTGTAATACACTTCGAGAGGCAAATGAAGGAAAATCCTGATTTCTCGGTCTAGATTCGTTCAGATCTGATCAGATCAAGAGATATATTTCAAAATTTTTTCTCTTTGATCTGTATTAGATCTGGGATGTTTCAGATCTAATTCTTATTATTTTTATAAATAAAATAAAATAAGAATAAATTAAATCAAATTTAATTTACCTGATTTGGGTAATCCAATTACTCGTTTATGATCCTGTATGCAGTGGAAGATTCTAGATCTGGCCAGCAAGCACCTGGCCTCTACCGGTATCCACTCAGACTGGATCTAGAGATCCTCTACTTCTCTATCACGTCTCCAAAAATTAGATCTGGATCCGATCTGAAAAATCTTCAAAACTCCTTTTCAAGATCAGCAGTCATCCTTTGCAGCAGTGCAGCCTTCTTGCTTTTGATCGTCTTTCTTTGATCTGGATTGCACCACCCAAGCTCCAAAACTATTTTGGACGTGGAGAGGAGAGAGAGAAGAAGCTTTGGCATGGAGGAGGAGAGGAGAAAATGAAGGAAAATCCTGATTTCTCGATCCAGGTTCGTCCAGATCTGATCAGATCAAGAGATATATTTCAAAAAATTTTCTCTTGATTCCAATCAGATCTTGATATGTCTCAGATCTGATTCTTATTATTTTAATAAATAAAATAAAATAATATAAATTAAATCAAATTTAATTTACCTCATTTGGATAATCTTATTACCCTGTAGATGATCCTGATTGCAGCGGAAGGTTCTGGATCTAGCCACGCAAGCGCCTGGCCTCTACGTATCCACTCGGGTTGGATCTGGAGATCTCTTCCTTCTCTATCACACCTCCAAAAATTAAATCTGAATCGATCTGGAGGATATTCAAAACTTCTTTTGAAGATCAGCAAGTCGTCCTTTTGCAGCAGTGCAGGCCTTCTTCTTTTGATCGTCTTTCTTTTGATCTGGAATGCACCAATCTAAGTCCAAACTCTTTTGAACGTGGAGAGGGAAGAGGAGAAGTTTTGGCATGGAGGAAGAGAGGAGAGCAGCCTTGGGCATGGAAATCTCTATTCTAATTGCATTGGAATCTGAGTTGGGCGCAGGTCTTAATTTATAGACTAAGCGTGATCCAACTCCTCTTCCTCAACAATCACAACCATTTTATGAAATCAGATCTAAATCTGATTGTGGGATAGAGACCCCTGGATCCTCCTTAGAGGTGGCCTAAGACCAGTCAAACTGGATTTCTTAGTAGAACTCTGATTGGAATCCAAAGGGAGGTGGAGTCCTTGTCCAACAAGGACTCAAGGCGCCTCCAACTTGGGCGCCACGCCTAGGGTGGCGGCGCCTCCTCCTTGCTAGGTTTCTAGTAGGGGACAGGCCCCACCATTCTTCAATAGGTGCATGACACATGGACAAAAGTCAAAGTGTCTATGGTCAACATTTGACCAGTCAAGGTCAACTTTTGACCAAAGTCAAAGACCAAAAAATGGCAGGTGACCAAAAATGGCAGGTCATTCTTATAAAATAAGACACTCCTCTAACTTGGATAACCCTATTAGACCATATAAGGCCTCTGATTGAGCACAAACTCCTTTGCATCAGTTCAGACAACTTATTTGTGATGAAAAGAAGAACGTTAGTTCAAACGAGTGCTAGCATGATTTTCCTGAACCTAATTGAATCTCATTCAAATCAATTGAACTAGATCAGTTCATTGATCATCACCAGATTCAAACTCTTTTTATGTGACCCAGTTGAGGTTCAGTTCTGTATGGTAATGGGATATGTCATGATCTCTATCATAAGACATCATCGAAACTCCTTTCGATGATCGAACTCTTCTGATTCGAACAGCTAGAATGATCGATCATCTAAATCATCTAATGCTCCAAAATCCACCAGTGCACCTAGCAGATATGGTGGCAACCCATCAAAGCTGAATGCGAACCTCTTGTGTCAGCTACCTGTGTGATTAAGTTTTCTTATCTTGAGCCCCGATCAGATTAGGGTTTAAGGTAAACTGTCGAACCCTAGTCTCTGTCCTATAGATAATCATTCGATTCGAGTCCAATGTGAAAATCTAAATAGAAACTCTTTCTATTATTTCACTCTGCCATGGCCATGGGCTTCAGGACTTATTCTCATGATTATCATAAGCTGCTCCTCTACACCGAGGTAGATAGATCCCATCTTGATGCAAATCCAGTTCCTAAATGAACATGCTATAGCCAACATACACCTCAGGGTTCCATATGGCTAGGAGACCGAGTAATGGTGTAGTCAAACTATAAACCCTCAAGGTGAACTGCCGATGCATCTCAGGTCAAAGACAGACAACACTAACCGGCAGCATCGAGTTTGTCATTGACGAGAAGGTAGACTTCCTAATGACTAATCGAGGTGTCACGCTCAGTGCCCTCGTTCTCTAACGAGTACTATACTTTCGCTTCGGTGTCTCCACACCGTAGACTCAAGACGTCATCTACTAAAAGAAGCGATCGTCACACCAACCTTCTGGATCAATTCACCATCCTCAGTGATGATCCTATGGTCGGGATGTCTGATTATATGTAAGTTAAATAATTGATTATTTCATGTCTTAATTTTCTCATATCTCATTAGAAAATTGAATTATATTACCATTAACTCAAAGGATGATCACAAACCACTAAATCACCAACAGGTGTGATAGAAAATAACCTATTTTATTAATTTATAGTCAAAATATAATTTTGCCCCTAGAAGTGTATTACAAGGTCAGCCAAATTCTGGCTTCTTAGGGCACATATATTCTAACAATCTCCCACTTATCCTAAAGCCAATTGGCTACAAGTCTAAGTCCCATCTTCTTAAGGTTGGCTTCGATCTTCTGTTGTCCCAACGGCTTTGTAAGTGGGTCTGCCACATTATCTGCGGAGTTGGCTCTCTTGACCTCAACGTAACCTTTCTCAAGTTAATCGCGGATGAGATGATATCGCCGCTCAATGTGCTTGGACTTCTGGTGAGACCTCGACTCCTTAGCAAGGGCTATGGCGCCATTGTTGTCGCAGTAAAGAGGAATGGCATCTGATGGCATTACTCCAATTTCTGTAGCAAACTTCTTGTACCAGAATGCTTCCTTTGCAGCCTCTGATGCAGCTATATATTCTGCTTCCATGGTGGAATCTGCTATCACAGTTTGCTTGGAACTCTTCCAGCTGACAGCTCCACCATTGCACATAAATAGACTTCTAGATGTCGACTTTCGATCATCTATATCGGACATGAAGTCCGAGTCTGTGTATCCTTGAACTTGGAGTTCTCCATTACCAAAGACCAACATCATATCCTTAGTTCTTCTCAATACTTAAGGATACATTTCACAGAAGTCCAGTGTTCTTCACTGGATTTGACTGATATCTGCTTGGCACTCACAGCATGGGCTATATCAGGTCGTGTACATAGCATGGCATACATGAGGCTCCCTATTTGCAGAAGCATAAGGGATCTTGCTCATGCGTTCTATTTCCTTCAGGTGTCTGGGGCACATCTTCTTGGAAAGATAAATACCATGTCTGAAGGGTATTAATCCCTCTTAGAGTTTTCCATACTAAACCTTTTAGTACTTCCTCTATGTACATCTTCTGTGAAAGTCCTAGCATTCCTATTCGGTCAATCCCTATAGACCTTAATTCCTAGAATAAGGATGCTTCACCTAGGTCTTTCATGGAGATTCCTTGGACAACCACATCTTGACTGATGTCAACATGGAAATATCATTCCCAAAAGGAGGATGTCATCCACGTACAATATGAGGAAGACAACAAGCGCTCCAATGACCCTTTGAAAAACACATGGTTTCTCTTCGTTTTTGATGAAACCAAACTTTTTGATCACATCATTGAACGATGTTCCCCACTCCGAAGAATGCTTGCTTAAGTCCATATATGGACCTTTGCAGCTTCAAACCTTGTGAAGTATCACTGGATGTGAAACCTAGCGGCTGTTCATATAGATATCTTCCTCAAGATATCCATTTAGAATGTCATTTTCACGTCCATTTGCCATATTTCATAATCGAAATAGGCCTGCAACAGCAAGCAATGTTCGGATGGATTTTAGCAATAGCTACCAGGAAAAGGTAATCCTGATAGTCAATTGCCTTCCGTTGACTATAAACCTTTTGCCACAGTCTAGCCTTGAAATGTCTCCACATTCCCATCTACACCAATCTTTCTCTTGAAGATCCATTTACACCCAATAGGTACTATACCTTCTGGTGGATCTACCAAGGTCCAGACTTGGTTTGAGTGCATCGAGTCGATCTCTGACTTCATTGCCTCAAGCCATTCTCGAGTCGATATCTGATATCGCCTCGTTGTAGGTTTTGGGATCACACAATGAGCACCATTAACCTATGAGGACATTTCCTCTCCGTCCTCTGAAATAATACCTAAGTATCTTTCAGGGGGACAGGAAACTCTTTCCGATCTACGAGGTGGAGGAGGTAGTGTTCTTATTGGCTCAACCTGATTTGGTTCCAATTGGTCCTTAGCTCTTTCTACTTGTGAGACTTTCTCATCAAGCTTAATCTGCTTTCCAATGCAGCTATCTTGAATAAACTATTTTTCAAGAAATATGGAAAGTCGACTCACAATCACATTGTGGTCTTTTGGAATGTAGAAATAGTATCCTAATGACTCTTTAGGATATCCTATGAATCTAGCTCTAAAGGACCTAAACTATAACTTGTCCGCTTGTTGTCTTTTGACATAAGCCGGACAACCCCAAATTCTGAGATGACTCAGACTTGGTTTCTTACCGTGCCATATCTCATACGGTGTGGTAGGAACGGTTTTAGAGGGAACCCTATTTAGTAAATAGATTGAAGTTAACAATGAATGTCCCCAAAGGAAATCAGGGAGGTCTGTGAAGCTCATCATGGATCGAACCATATCCAATAGAGTCCGATTCTCATTCTGAAACCCCGTTGAGTTGAGGTGTTCCCTGGTGGAGTCCATTGAGAGACTATGCCATTTTTCTTAAGAAGTCTAGGAATTCCCCGGCTAAGGTATTCACCTCCTCCGATCTGATCGAAGAACTAATGGGTTTCTGTTGTTTTCTACTTCATGTCTGAATCTTTGAACTTTTCAAAGCTTCAGACTTGTCTCATAGATACGCAATACCCATACCTAGACAGATAATAAAAAAAAAAATCATTCATTAAAGGTAATGAAGTAGAACAAATTGACCTCTAGCTGGACAATCAAATGGGCCGCACACATCTGATTACTAGGGCAAGGAATCTGTGACCCTCTCCCCAGTCACAAAAGGGAGTTTAGTCATTTGCTGAGAACAAGAATTCACACAAGTTGTGATATGACTCAAAAGTCAATAGACTCAATACCCATTTTTCTCCAATTTGTTAATCCTATCTTCTGCTATAATGACTCCTAATCTCAAGGTGCCCATAGATATCTTGTCGTTTGGACTTCACTAGTCGTTTGCATTCACCGTTTGCTTGAAGTTAAAATAGGTAACATCAAATATGCAACGAAAAGACTATTAACCAAGGAAACCATTAGCAATTTATTTCTTTCACTAAAAATGTTACAATGGTCCTTAAAGAAGGTGATCAACATAACCTCTCTGTGCTAAGCAATGAACAGAAATCAATTCCTGCTAGCTGCAGGCCATAATAAAGTCTTTTAAAACCTAAGTCTAAACCATGGTAATGCAGAGGAATATGTTCCCATGGCTACTGCAAGCCAACTCTTGCTCCATACCGATGCGTAGGATCTATGTCTCCATCCCTTCAGCCCCTGCTACCTCAAGACCTCTACATAGAAGTGCACAGATGAGGGATAAACCAGAGTCAAGCACCCAACTGGATGCAGAAGAAACCGTAAGGTAGACTCAATAACGAGCATAACCCTCCAAAGGCCTTCCTCTTGTTTTTAGGGTGGCCAGGTAATAGGAGTTCCGCTCTCCAATGGCCGGTCGCTGTTGCAATGGAAATACTTTTCTTGACATGACCTTCTTCTTCGTTCTGCCTTCTTCTTCTTAATCCTTCCACCTTTTGCTAATTTCACACAGACTCTTTTTCCTTTCATAAGACTTCTTTTGGAAGAATCCGTTCATAGCAAAACTGAGCCTTTAAACCTTCATAGAAAGCTCATCGGTAACACAGCATAATTCCACTCGCCAAAGGAATTTGAAGTTTAGCATGTGTAATATCATGATGATTGCCTATGCTCATCAAGGATTGCAGAATAATATCGTTTCTGCAGCTTCAAGTCCAACTTCACACCGAGCTTCTCAAGCTTCTCATGTCCTTGATCCATTGCAGACATCGTGGGGGATCTGACTGATGCCTCAACGCATCTTACATAAAAGATTTTGTGACTTGATATTGGCAGCGCGACTTTGTTCACCAAACATCTCTGTGTGAGCCAACTATTTGGCAAGTAGTCCAATATCCTCAGTTGGGCGCTGAGACCTCTCATAACATCGACCCAATATGTAGTATCTGGCCCTTATTGTCCTTCGTAAAATCCATTTTTCCAGAGACGGCTCCTGTTCAGTGGATGGACGAGCTGGTGAAGAGTGGAGAGGTCCTGTCCAAACAATGTGTTAACTTCTCGGACCCAAAACAAATTTTGTAGTTCCTGAGCCAATCTTTATGAATTGGTCCATCAGTCATGTGTGTCCAGGATATTTCTAATGGGTTTTGAGGCAGTACATATTCCTATAGAAGAGTCAAGAGACTTCTTAGTTAAGATATTTAATATCTTGACTTGACCATTTTATTTAAGGATTTATTTTAAACAAATTAGCTCCACTATTTCTCGGATGCCTACACTCCCTCTTAGAGAAACATAAATCTCCATGATGATGATTTCTAAGTGGTGTGCGGTCTCACCAACTGACTCATCACCTACACCTAACAGTTATTGGTGATGGTTACGCCAATGAGTGAACACTCTTGTTCAATGATTCTCTAATCATGTGCCCAAACTTGGTCTCTAATCATGAATATCACCGTATCCGGAATATTGATCCACTCCTTAGTTAAGTCAGACCCACCATTTGCATAGATTGGTTCCTAATTGAGTCTTCTCACCCATATCGAATATTGAGCTCCAACTCATCCTCCATCCATAATCAACCAATGCCCTAAATAGACATGGTATGTATCTTCGTGCATGACGGCCACTGTATCGCATCGAGACAACAACCCCGAAAAGGCCCGCACACTCTACAATGTGAAGAACCTCGGACTTACATCTTTTTCTAGGGAGAATTGATTCAAGGTTTATTAACTAGACTTGGCTTAGTCCATAACAATTTATGACTAACCTATTGGCATGTTAGCCGAATTATTGACACCTCAGATCAGAACTGTGTCAACAGAATATGGCAGGTAAGTGAAACCTGGTGGGAGAGGAATATGTCAATTAACTACGACGAAATAGCATTCAGTCGAGGTAGCTTCCAATAAAACATTCCCTTGTAGCTCGTATATGTCCAAACTTACCTTAGACACAAATGTTGAGTCACAGAACTCAATTGCGTTAGCTTTATAATCCAGACCCTAACCTCTTGAGTCCTAATAGGTCTTGCTTGAAATCGTGAGACTCGATCTTGCCCCAGACGTTAATCCTATAGGCTTGGTCAATTTAAGCATATGTTGAATCCTCCTCTAAACCAACTCTTGATTCGGTTGATCAAACCGCTTAGACTAATTGAGCTACCCAAGCCCGAACCCAGTAATTAGAATATGTCTTAGACTTGAAATTCTCAATTTTAGACCAATTAATATTCCATAAACTTAATTCTTAATTAAGTTGGGTTCATAAAACAAATATGCACAATAAATCCTAGGTCTTCAGGATGCTAGGGTTTGCAGAAAGTAAGTTTGGGTTTTTGATTAAGGACGAAACACACCAGCATACCACACTCATAAGAACACCCACATCGATGGAAAGAGAGGCCTCTAAACCCTTCTTCTTCTTATATCGACGGCAAGAGGAACCCTTAATCAGGAACATGAGAAATCTAAAAAATAGTATAAGATCTATATCATATATCTCATATACAAATTTTAGATCTAATCAAGGAATATTTTGCATACACTCAGTTATCAAATCATGCAATATTTTAGATCTAAATGATCTCATAAAAATCTAAAAAATGAGATTTAAATTAAATCTAATCAAAATCAAATTCTAATCTATGACAATAAATGTAGAACTATTCTACAACTAGTCTAGACAATGCATCAATCATATCTCATATGAATATTTAAAATAAATAATTTTTTATTTTGCTAGTTTATCACATGTATTTAATACTTATAATATTAGAAAATAGTAAATAAGAAGCATCTACAATATGATTAATCAGATTAAATCAAGACATAAGCAAACATTCTATAGACTACTTCTATTCTAGAACAGTCCATGCCATAATCTTCTTAATCTGTAAGATCCAAACCATTTAATTTTAATTTTTTTGATGTTAGATCTGATCACATCTAATGTGACATCTGAAATTCACTTTATTTTCTAATTAAAATAAAATTAAAATCGGATCTAAACAATCTAGAAACCATGACGCTCTAATACAATTAGAAATGGAAATCCTGATTTCCCGTCCAGGTTCGTCCAGATCTGATCAGATCAAGAGATAATATTCTCAAAAATTTTTTCTCTCATCCAATTAGATCTTATATAACTTTAGAATCTGATGTCCTTATTATTTAAATCAAAGCTAAAATATAATAATTAAATTATCAAATTTAATTTACCTGATTTGGGTAATCCTATTACCACTTAGATGATCCTGATTGGCAGCGAAGGTTCTGGATCAGCCACGCAAGCGCCTTCCTCCTACGCTAATCCACTTCGGGTTAGGATCCTGGAGATCCTCTTCTTCTCTATCACACCTCCAAAAATCAGATCTGGATCTGATCTGAGATCTTCAAAACTCCTTATTTGAAGATCAGCATTCCATCCTTTGCCAGCAGTGCAGCCTTCTTTTTTGATCGCCTTTCTTTTGATCTGGAAACGCACCACCTAAGTCACCAAAACTCTTTGGACATGAAAGGAGAAGAGGAGAAGCTTAGCATGGAGGAAGGAGGGGAGAGCAGCCTTGGGGTGGGAAATCTTAATTCTAATTGCATGTGAATCTGAGTTGGCGCGCAGGGTCTTATTTATAGACTAAGCGTGATCCACCCTCTTCCTCCACAACCAATCACAACCCTTTGTGAAATCAGATATAAATCTTGATTGTGTGGATAGAGACCCTGATTCCTCCTATATGGTGCCTAAGACCAGTCAAACTAGATTCTTAGTACACTATGATTGGAAGTCCAAAAGGGAGGTGCAGTCGCTTGTCCAACAAGACTCCAAGGTGCCTCCAACTTGGGTGCCACGCCTAAGGGTGTCGTGCACCTCACTCCTCCAGTTTTGGTAGGGAACAGCCCCCTCACCATTCTCCAATAGGTGCATGACACGTGGACAAAAGTCAAGTGTCTATGTCAACATTTGATCCAGTCAAGGTCAACTTTTTGACCAAAGTCAAAAGGACCAAAAATGATACATGTGACCAAAAAATGGCAGGTCATGTCTATAAAATAAGACACCTCTCAACTTGAACCTCCAGTTGAACCATACATGAAGCTCTGATTGAGACACAAACTCCTTTGGCTCAGTCAGGCAACAACTTTATTGGATACGTAAAAGAAGAACTAGATTCAATCGAGTGCTAGCACGATTTCCTTGAACCTAATTGAATCTCATTCAAATTAATTGAAACTAGACTATCAAATTAGATCATTATGATTCACCAGATTCAAACCCTTGTATTTGGTGTGACCCAGTTAGGTTCAGTTCTGTGTGTAAATGGGATATGTCATGTATCTCTATCATAGACATCATCGAAACTCCTTTGATGGATCAGAACTCTTCGATTCGAACACTATGAAGATCGTCATCTAAATCAATTCTAATTGCTCCAAAAACCACAGTGACACCTAGCAGTATTGGTGCAACCATCAGAGCTGAATGCGAACCCTCTTGGTGCAGCTAGCTACCCGTGTGATAAGTTCTTCTATCTTGAGCCCCATAGATTAGGGTAAGGTAAACTCGCAAACCCTAGTCTCTGTATATGACTATAATCATCCGATTCGATCCAATGTGAAAATCTAAATAGAAAACTCTTTCCTATTATTTCACTCTGCCATGGCCATGGCCTTCAGGACTTGAATCTCATGATTAT